>JAPDVU010000006.1:63048439-63248439 GCA_026230045.1 Corynorhinus townsendii | reverse complement strand
GCTCAGTGGATAGAGTGTAGGCCTGCGGACTGAAGGGTGCCGGGTTCGATTCTGATCAAGGGCACGTGCCCGGGTTGCGGGTTTGATCCCCAGTAGGGTGCATGCAGGAGGCAGCCAATCAATGATTCTCTCATCATTGATATTTCTATCTTGCCCTCCCTCTCCCTTCCTCTCTGGCATAGAATATATTTTTAAAAATAAAACAAATATATTTGTATTAATTTTTTAAGAGATAGGGAGAGAGATAGACAGAAACATCAAGGAGAGAGAAACATTGATCTGCGGGCCCACAATGGGGATCGAGCCCACAACTGGGCATGTGCCCTGACCGGGAATCGAACCTGTGACCTCTGGATGCATGCGTCAACACTCAACCACTGAGCCACACTGGCTGGGCACCCCCTTTCTTTTGTTTCTATGTTTAAACTTTCCTTCTGCGTTTTTAAGCAATTGTGGAGAGGATGAGTATGGGGAGATAAAATTAACAAGAGATTTGCATTGATAGTCCAAAAACTTCATTCTAGCCACCCAAATATTGGTTTTACGTAGGTTCTGACATCAGGAATCTGGCTGCTTTTAAGGCTTTTGTTGTTGTTCTCCTCCTGGGCATTTTCTTTCTTGAAAAAGTTAGTGTGTAGGGTAATCGTTTGCTATGTAAATGTTTTTAATCCATCTGTGAATTATACATCGGTGGTCCTGGCCCACCACAAAATCTGGATCTGGAAGGACTAAATTATGTTCAACATACTGAGCTGTCTAAGGAACTAGTTTTAAATAACTGAGATTTCCAACAAAGTTCCTGAAACAAAGATTTCCAAGTTAATTTTCAATCAACCAGAAAATTCAGTGGGTTAAAACCACCAGTTTTCAGACACTGTGGCTCTCCTGTCTGACTTACTGGCGTCTGGGCACCCACGTTTATGTGTCAGAGGGCTGTCCCTGTCCCCGCTGGGGTCCAGGGAGAGTGCTCCCCTGGGCTCCTACCGTTTGACGAGCATGTGCAGCGAGTCCGCCACGCTCTCCATGAGCTGGATGACCTGTGGGTAGGTGAGGTCCGCACACGGGTTGCCGTTGATGGAGACCACTTCGTCCCCCTCACAGAGCCCGGAGCCCGACGCTTTGCTCTGGCTGCGGATCTGAGTAGAGCAAACAGGAGGCGACTGTTAGAATCGTCAACATGTACACACCGTGCCGCCGCCTCTGAGAGACGTGTCTGGGCTCGGCACATGGATCTGCAATCTGGAAAAACAGCCCTGGCTTCATTCACTGTTAATCTGTGAGACCACCTTCCACATGTTCCACTACACATACAATGTAGCTTGTATCATGTCAGCCCTGGCTATATTTTTATCCATTAACGACCATCTTACACATGTTATATACACACACACAATGTAGTGTTTACCATGTCAGTCCTGGGTCCTGGTTTTATGTTCACCTGTTAACCACCATCTTATACATGGTCCACCCACACACACACACATACAATGTAGTATATAGCACCACGATGTTCACATTTAACTCATATCACTATAAATAAACCGAAAAGGAGAGAAAATCTATTCTAGAAGAATGAGAGTAAAGAAGTAAAAAGTAGGGAGGAATGGGGAGACATTTTTAAAAAGAGCACATGCTAGAAAGAATCATGTCACATTGTGAAGTCAGACCCAACCGGAGAGTGACTTCTCCACTCAAATAAAATTTAAAACCCTGTCGCATTGCAGATAAACGCACCCAAGACAGTCGTCCCAAGATAGACGGGATGGCCAGGGTATTAAGGACTATGTCAAAGGAAGAACTCCTTTTGAAACCAACTATTTAAAAGTTAGCACTAGGCAAACTTTGGCCCCCAAAAATGAAAGAAAAAGGTTGTGCAAAAATCAAACAGCCGAGCTCTAAGGATGCCTCCCATTCCCGCACAGAAAGATGTGGAAGAGGACGGATCAGAATGAAACCTAGATGCACCGTCAGGCCCAGGAGGAGAGAGGTGGGACCAACAGCAGAGGCTCCCCTGGCCCCCCGTGAGGGGTGGCTGGAAGTGAGACACATGTCATTGTGCCAATGACAGTGCTGGGCTGGTCACTGTCCCTCTACCCTTCCAGGTCCAGTCTTCCCCTCCCCAGTGCTGCCTCGTGGCTGGGCTTCCCTTATGCCAGCTCCTGGCTGGGTCTAGCCAATGGGAACCCCAGTAAGAGATCAAAGAAGGAGAGGAAAGGGGGTTCAGGCAGGTGTGCTCTCCACTGGCCTGCTGAGCCACAGCTCTCTGACAGTCCAGCTCATGTGTGTCTGTCCCTACCAGGCCTGAACTCTTGTCCTGGGCCCCCCACACCATCTCCCATGTGCAGGCCCAGGCCCAAAGGGAACAGTAGCTTCTGATATATATATATATATATATATATATATATATATAACTAGTGACCCGGTGCACAAAATTTGTGCACATTACAAAGGGATTAATTAGAGGAAATATTTTAATATTGCTATTTGCCCTTTCTCTATAATAGAAGGATCAGAGATGAAAGAAAATTAGTAATATGTGTATGAAAACTTCCTGTCAGAGTCTGGGGTGCGCTGTGGGACCCAGAGTCAAGTCCCCGCCCACCCATGTGTACCTCAAAATCACACGAGACCCAGACCTGGCCACCACCACCCCCACCATTGGGCTAGATCCAGACCTGGCCAGTCCCACCCTTGTCAAGCTCTGCTGGGCTGGGGGCGCAGCCTCAGGTCCCCTGGCCTAGTGCTAGGGCAGGAGATGCTACCGGAGGTCCCCCAGCCTGGGCCAGGGTGGGGGGCATGCCTTGAGGTCCCCCATCAAGCCCCACTGGGCGGGGGGCATGGCCTGAGGTCCCCCGGCCTGGGGCAAGGGGAGCAGCCTGAAGTCCCCTGACCCAGCACTGGGATGGGGGGCACACCTTGAGGTCCCCCGTCAAGCCCCACTGGGTGGGGGGTGCAGCCTCAGGTCCCCTGTCAAGCCCCATGGGGGCCAGGGGAGGCGCAGCTTCAGGTCCCTGCTGATTTCTCATTATGGGAACTTGGCCTCCGCTGTGGGCGCAGCCATCTTGTATTACAAAAACCCCACTTCCACTGTGGGCGCTTCCATCTTTGTAGCGGAGTGACAGTCAATCTGCATATTCCCTCTTTATTATATAGGATTTTATTGATTTCAGGGAGGAAGGGAGAAGGAGAGAGAGAAACATCAATGATGAGAGAGAATCACTGATGGGCTGCCTCCTGCAGGCCCCGCACTGGGGATCGAGTCCACACCCTGGGCATGTGCCTGACTGGGAATCGAACTGTGACCTCCTGGTTCATAGGTCGATGCTCAACCAATGAGCCATGCTGGCCGGGCTCTAAGTCCTTTTCTTTGGGAGCATCCCTGAGACCTCACTGCCCACCTGCGTCACCAGCTGCTCCTCCTGGTACAGCAAGCTCCTCCCTCTCAGCACCTCGCACTGTATTCAGACCACGTGACTCAGAGGTCATGGAAATGGAAATGTTTACCAAACGCTACATCCTACTGCTGACTGCTTCTGGACCTGGTTGGGAAGGACGCACTGCATTGCAGCCCAGTGAAAATGGAAAGCTAAGGCTCCAGGGGAAATGGAGTGTTACCCCATGTCATAGCATGAGTCCAAGAAGTGTGTCAGCTATACCACTTTAGCTTCATGGATCAATAATTCCCTGGCAAAATGAGAAAGTTGCTTTTGCTCTTTTTAGGGCTTCGTGTCCAGGCCTTGCAGACGGAATAAGAAGCAGGCGGGCGGAGCTCTCCCAGGACCCCGCCCGTGCTGGCTTGGGGTGTCCGCCACATGCACAATGCCAGCTTCCCGTCAGTGATGCCAGCCTCCTCTCCTGGCTGCGTGTCCGTGTGTGAGCCGTGGACAAGTCCTCGGGGAGATGCCCGTGCAAGTGGCGGAACCAGGACAACCTCCTCCTTAAGCCACACTCTCCACCATTACCTAGATGACAAAGGGGAGGGAGGGCGCCCAGCCCCGTGCCCGCAGGAGGGCGCCTCTGACCCCACACAGCATGGCTGTGACCTGAGAGATGGCGAGGGTGAGGGAGGGATTGCGACCAGAGGCAGCTTACGCGATGGAGACAAGTCCATGGAAGTGGCGAGCAGACCAGATCTAAGTGCTTTTTCTGGACCCCAGCCCTTCCCCAGTGGCCACGGCAGGCCTTTGGCACAACTCTCCTCCACCTGAGACAAGGTTTCACTGGTGCCCCCTGCGCCCGGCGGCTCCTCCGCAGAGCCCAGGCAGGTCGTGTTCCCTGCTGCCCTGAGAGAGGTCCCCAGGCCACCTGAGGCGATGATGGCCTGGGAGCAGCGAGGTCAGTGAGGGGCAGGGAGGGATGGCGGGGGACTGTCGCACGCACTGGTGTCTAGAAGGAGAGAGCCGACCGGGGAGAGAGGAGGCTTCCCTCCTCGGAGGCATCGCGGGTGCGGGAGGAACTGGGTGAGGGTCCGGGTACCAGTCCTCTCTGAAATCAGTAAAACTCTATTGAAAAGGAAACAAGCAGTAACGACCCAAGAAGCCAAAGCACCTGGGCCTGAGCGCAGCCATGCCAGCAGTGAGTGGGAGAAGGGGGCGAGTCAGCAGAGAAGACAGCTGCAGGGTGATGGGGTTGCGGATGCTGTTCCAGCTCCTTCCAGGTGCTGGGGGCCGCCGTGGGGAGAAGACAACACGTGTGTTCCAGACGCCCCTCCTGCTGGTCCCTGGTGGTCAGGTCCCCGCTCAGCGGGTGAGGCTCAGGGACCTGCGCTTGGACCGTGTGACGCCGAAAGAGGCCGGGACTCGCAGGCTCGGTGCTGCAGGAGCCGAGCTGGGAGGCGCTTTGCTGTGGGCGCCGCAGGCCACTGGCAGCTTCTCAGTCCCAGGCCAGGCCAAGGCGTGACCCCGAGGCCCAGCATGGCCCGTAGCTCCCTGACCAGCAACTGTGCCAGTCCCGGGTGGCCCGTGGCGGCTGCTGTTGGAAGCCATTCTCGGAGGCCCTGCCCCCTGCCCTCAACCCCGTGGGTCGCACCAGTCTCTGTGTGACAGAATAAGCAGCGGTGTCCATTCGCTGAGGATCCCTGAACCCACGCTGGACAGCACTGCGGGCAGACAGGAGGCAGAGAGGAAGGAGGGGTGCAGGCTGTCAGGCCCGGGTGACAGGCAACGTGGGGCTGATACTGGCTGAGGGTTCGAGGTCACCCTCTCCAAGGAAGAAGGAGGGGCTGAGGGAGGTGGCACTTGAGAGCGATGAGATGGACTAGGAGCGAGGCCTGGGACAGCGAGGTCAGTGAGGGGCAGGGAGGGATGGCGGGGGACTGTCGCACGCGCTGGTGTCTAGAAGGAGAGCCAACCCGGGGAGAGAGGAGGCTTCCCTCCTCGGAGGCATCGCGGGTGCAGGAGGAACTGCGTGAGGGTCCGGGTACCAGTCCTCTGTCTGAACAGTGGAAGGAACCCTCGTGGTGTGTTCGGAGGTGGTCATTGCGCAGATGGAGACAGCCTGGGGTTTTGGGGGGCTCTGTCCATGCCTCTGTCCCAGGCCCTGTCGTGGAGTCTGGCAGAAGCCTGGACGCCTCTGCTCTGGTCCCTGTTCACGCCCAGACATGGCAGAGTCTTCCTGAGTGATTGTCTCCCCTCAGGGACCCAGTCGCCATAAAAGCAGAAAGCATTCCTCAGCCTCTTGGACAGGCTCCCAGGCTCCCAGAGCGAACCAGGAGTTCGCAGACGCGCGGCCCTCCATGCGAGCCGGAATGTGCCGCGGAGGCGGCCCAGGGCAGAGCTATGCGGAGAAGCCACTGCGAGCCAAGCTGGGAGAGCGGCCACGTGCTGCAGAGCGCAAGGACTAATATGGAATGGCATTCTCTGCTCCCGGCCTTGGGGGTGAGCACCAGCTCCTTCCAGGACCGAGGGGCAGACGGGCCTGCTTTCTGTCGGGTGGGATGGTGAGGGCTCCGTGCCAAAGGCTCCTGGACCAGGCAGACGTGATGTATAAGCATTTAGACAGAATATGAAACAATGCTTTTAAAGGACTCATTAAAAACATGTGTAAGCTTTAGCTGGCTTGGCTCTGTGGATAGAGCGTCAACCTGCAGATGGAAGGGTCCCGGGTTCGATTCCCGGTCAGGGCACAGGCCCAGGTTGTGGGCCCCATGCCCAGTGGAGGGCATGCAGGAGACAGCCAATCAATGATTCTTTCTCATCACTCATGTTTCTATCTCCCTCTCCCTCTTCCTTCCTCTCTGAAATTAATAAAAACATTTTAAAATAACAACAACAAAAACAAAAAACATGTGTAAAATCTATAAGACAAATAAGTGGCTGGAGGACTCAGGAAAGAGAGAAGCCTTAGAGCCCGGTGTCTGGGTTCCCCAAGCCTGTGTGTTTATTACCCCACACTCACTAGCTGAGGGACTCTGGTGCTGCAGGCCCACCTGGCCAAGGTCTGGCTCCCCACAGAGCCCCAGGCCAGGCCCACAGTCTGTGCGTGGTCAACATGCAGCAAAACTAAAGCCCACACCACCCCCGCACATCACAAAATATCAGCGCCCTTTCTCAGTCTGCTCAATTGTATACAATTCTAATCAGCTTTCTCTCTGGTCACAGGAGTTAGACATGGCAAGAGAAACGCACTCCTTGCCTAAAGGGAAGGTGCTGTAGTTCGTGCATCACCAAAGCCGGGGGTGGGGATGGGGTGGGGGGGAAGCCACATTTAAAACACACAAAAATCTTAACTAAATAAAAAGGCTCACGACACTGGGGTCATTTAACGAAAGTGGAAAAACTCTCCCGTGCTCTAAGGGACTCAGTGTCTCCATTGGACTCCAGGAAATGATGGGCGTTAACAATAACAACCCGAGTCATTCAAAATGTTTAAACCACCGTTAGGTGATCGCTTAGATGAGGAAACACAGGTGATGCCCTGTCCAGAGGCTGCCACGGGAGCCCTGCTGTGTGGGGTCACCTGTGCCCGGCACCCCCACATGATACAGGTGGGACAGGTCTGGAATCCTGGCCTGGGGCTAAGTCCTTGCTGGTGTTGGTGCTTTTACTGGATTGTTCAGTCTCAGACCCTGACGGGGTCTCATGCATACAGAGGGTGTTGTGTGTGGATGCCCTGCCCTGTAGCTTGGCCCTCAGACCTGCACCCCATCTGCCTGACCTGGAGGGACGGTTCCCTCTGCAGGTTGCTCCCCAATAAAACTACCAATAAAGAGGACAGACATTGAGTGAGAAACGTTCTCCAAGTAACAAGAGCACAGACCTTTATTACAAATGGGTACATTCTGTTCATTCGCTCTGGGCTTGAAGTTTATTAGCAAACAGGAGATTTATCTTAACTTGGCACCAGCTCATGTGACAGGAATTCCAGTTGTCAGGAGCCATTTTCTCCTTGGGAGAATAAAGGGATCTCTTCGACTCCTAATTCTATGCTTTGTTAAACTGTGTCTCTCTCTCTCTCTCTCACACACACACACACACACACACTTCTATGCTTTGTTAAGCTGTGCCACACACAAACACACACACAATACATCCTATATAATAAAGAGGTAATATGCAAATTGACCATCTCACCCTTGCACAAGATGGCAGCACCCATGTGGTCACAAGATGGCCACCCCCATGTCATCACAAAATGGCCAGTAGGGGAGGGCAGTTGTGGGCGACCAGGCCAGAAGGGGAGAGCAATTAGGGGTGACTGGGCTGGCAGGGAAGGGCAGTTGGGGGGAACCAGGCCTGCAGGGGGTGCAGTTGGGGGCAACCAGGCTGGCAGGAGAGGGCAGTTAGGGGCAATCAGGCCAGCAGGGGAGGGCAGTTGGGGGTGATCAGGCCAGCTGGGGAGCAGTTAGGCTGGCAGGGGAATGGTTAGGGCAGTGGTCGGCAAACTGTGGCTCGTGAGCCACATGCAGCTCTTTGGCCCCTTGAGTGTGGCTCTTCCACAAAATACCACAGCCTGGGCGAGCCTATTTTGAAGAAGTGGCATTAGAAGAAGTTTAAGTTTAAAAAATTTGGCTCTCAAAAGAAATTTCAATTGTTGTACTGTTGATATTTGGCTCTGTTGACTAATGAGTTTGCCAACCACTGGGTTAGGGGGTGATCAGGGGATCAGGCTGGCAGGGGAGTGGTTAGGGGAAATCAGGCAGGCAGGCAGGCAAGTGGTTGGGAGCCAGCAGTCCCAGATTGTGAGAGGGATGTCCGACTGCTGGTTTAGGCCTGGGACTGGCAGTCGGACATCCCCCCAGGGGTCCCAGATTGGAGAGGGTGCAGGCTGGGCTAAGGGGACCCCCACTCCATGCATGAATTTCATGCACTGGGCCTCTAGTCAACAATAAAAAAATAAAAAAGAAATAAATAGATAATTAAAAAATACATGTGTAGCCTCCAGCCATACAAAAAGTTCAAATACCATCTGATTTACCTTGACAATAACCTTAATTCTCTAGCTGGTCTCAAAATTTAACATGCCAAAGACCAGGGATTTCCATTAATTCTTGGTTTTCATTTGAAACTAAATATGATGAAATTTCAATTTCCTCTCTATTATTATGTAAACCTGAAACCAAGAAATGGAATTACCAAGTGCTTGTTTTATAAGAAAAACGATCTCCACGTTAATTAAATTAGTTGTGCATACTTGAAGGAAATGGACTAGTCAAATGGTAGATAAGTATATTAAAGTATTTTAATGAGTTACAGTTAGCATAGAAACACAACAACCTACAGAAAGTAAGTTTTTAAAGAACAAAAGAAACCATATTAATTTCTGGAGACAAGGACTTTCCTAATTTTACAAATTGTGAGAAAATGTATGCAATATTGAGTCTCATCCTCGTCCTTTGAAAGAACTTGGCTCCTAGCTAAAGGAAAGCCATGAACAACACAGCAATGAGGTTTCTCCCGAATGTATCTACTATAAAAATAAAATACTGCAAGCATCATGAAGAAAACAGAAGATGAACAACCAGCATATTCCTTTGGAAATTATCTAGAATTTTATTATTTCTGTTTTAAAAAAAATCTTTATTGTTGAAAGTATTACAGATGCCCCCCTTTTTTCCCATTGACCCCCTCCACCCCAGGCCCGCCCCCACCCAGGCCTTCAGCACACTATACTCTATGTTCATGGGCTGCATATATATGCACATAAGCATTATTTCATATCCGGCCATTAGTGCTGCTCCCCACTCCGTGTTACTTTCTCCTTTGGTCTGGACAGTTTTGATGGGATCAGTACCTCGCAGTCCTATTGCTAATCTCTGGGCTTGGTGGACAGGAACGAGTCACCACCGGCCTGATTCCTGAGTGAACAGGTGAGGGGCTAGTGAAGCAAAAACAAAGGTGCTGTTTGATTTCAGTATTTGTCCCTCATCTACAGGCAGCATATAAACGCATAGATGCACAGGCATTTCACATAAAAGACTGTCCTGCACATGGTTTCAATGCGAAGAGGCACTTTTCCTTTCTCTCTGCCTTTGCTCCTTCCTTCCTTCCTTTTTTTTTTTTTTCTTTTTGTAAAATATTTTTTTTTACTGATTTCAGAGAGGAAGGGAGAGGGAGATAGTGATAGAAACATCAATGATGAGAGAGAATCATGGATCGGCTGCCTTCTGCACACCCGCTATGGAGATTGAGCCTGCAACCTGGGCATGTGCCCTGACCAGGAATCGAACCAAGACCTCCTGGTTCATAAGTTGATGCTCAACCACTGAGCAGCCGGGCTCCTTTGCTCTTTTAATTGCATACACAGGACCCCAGGACCAGGCCGCTGCCAATGCCAAGGACACAACAAACACGTAAGGACACCCGCTCTGGTGCACAGAGTCTGGGAGAAAATAATGACAGCTACACAGTGACAGTGACCCCTGACCACCTGAGATGGACTTGTGAGGGCAGAGGGAAAGGCAGCATGGAGTAAGAATTCTCCCCTGGGTGGTGGACAAAAGTCCCTCTTCCCCCACTCAGCTGGACACCTGGCCCCACAAACCTGTGCGCAGGGAGCCACTCAGAGTTTCAGTGCTTAGAGTTTAGGCTGATGACTCTGCAGAAGCTGGGAGAGAGGGGCAGGGCGGACAAAAAGGCAGGACCCTCCCTGCAAATGATACGCTCGAGTTCTAAACAGTGGAACGAGCATTTTCACTTGTCCAGCCTGCTGGTCTCTGCTTCCTCTCCTGCCCGCCTCCCTCCCCCTTCCTCCCGGATGGCAGCCCTGGCGATGCGATCCCAGGCTTCAGAACAAGGACCTGGTGTGGAGGCAGCGCATACGTGTGCAGACAGCATGGCGCCCCATGCCATGGTGCCCTGGCAGGAGCCACGTCATGGGAGCAACAGTGAGTCCGGACTGTTCAAGTGACCCAGACAGGGACCCCAGGCTTCATTCTTTGTATGTGTCTTCTGCTGCCTCCTCTATTATTTTATTTTAAAAAAACATTTTTATTGATTTCAGAGAGGAAGGCAGAGGGAGAGAGAGATAGAAACATCAATGATGATAACCATTGATTGGCTGCTCCTGCACGCCCCCTACTGGGGATGGAGCCCAAAACCCAGGCATGTGTCCTTGACCGGAATCACACCCGTGACCTTCTGGTTCATATGTGGACCCTCAACCACCGAGCCACGGTGGCTGAGCTGCTGCCTCCTTTTTACATGGTGGTCACCAGCAAGTCCCCCTCTTCTCCGAGGAGCCAAGGGAGAAAGCGTCACTCGGTGTTCATCCTAATCTGGACTCTCCCCCTGCGTAGGGTGCTGGATGCTCAGAGCAAAGCAAGGCGAGATGAGCATGCCCTTCTTTGGCGTCCCTTCTAGACTCTGCGCCAGTCCTTGTGCCTGGTCACCCATGAAGTCACCAACCTTGCTCTCTGTCACTGTGGACGGCATACCATGGCGCCGCTCGTCCCCACATGGGCCTCTCCCTGGGCCCCCCTGCCCCAGAGCCCTTGCCCTGCCAGGCCCTTCAGGGAAAACAGCTTCAGGGGTCAGAGGCTGGAACACAGTGGCATTTAACATCTGGACACCGAAACCTTTAGAGAACACCAGGTGACATGCAAAAGCGTGAAGATGGTCGTGGAGGGGAAATTCTTCTCTGTCCGGAGTCCACCCCACTCCCCAGCCTGTCCATCCATCTGTTCATCTTCGAATCTGCATTTCCCTCAGCACCCAGATCCAACAGGCTCCCCCAAAACCCTTCCCCTCTCCCCCTCCCCACCACATAGAAACCTTAGACTATGAACTCATTGAAAGGGGCTTTGGTTTCTCTTCCTGCACCTCATGGCTTATATTTTACTAGAAGCCTGATGCACGAAATTCATGCAAGAACAGGCCTTCCTTCCCTTGGCTGCCAGCACCGGCTTCCCTCTGGCACCCGGGACCCAGGCTTCCCTTGCAGCCCCAGCTTCATCCGGAAGGTCCTCTGGTCTAATTAGCATATTACTCTTTTATTATTATAGATTATTAGAAAACCTGTTCTCTCTGCTCCTGAGCTGTACCTTCACACAAACAGGAACCTGTTTAATCCCCTCGTTCTCCCAGGGCATGAAGCAGTAAGGAAGGTACCGCGCCACCTCCAGCTGCACACGCTGCCTCTAACCCTCAGACCCAGAGGCCAGGCATCCCCCCGCCCACTGCGTGAGGGACCGCGTCTCCGAGCTGTGGCGTGGCTCCCGAGGTCACGCTCAGGAGGGGACTGCTTTCCATGGAGCCCAAAGCCTGGAGCCTGTCGCTCAGCCAGAACCTGCCACAAGCTAGAGGGAAGGAGGGGCGTGGGGAGAAGAGGCGAGAAACTTCGGCCTCCCACTTGTTGGAACACTGCTTCTCACGCTGCTGAGCTGCAGCTTTGGGACGACTGAGGAAGTGCCCACAGCCCACCCTCCCCTTTACACAGAGGACGGCTGAGACCAGAGAGGTGCCAGCCCTGCTCTCACTGCATAGCCAGGGCACCGCCGGGTCTTGAGACCCAGGCAAAGCTCCTTCTCCATAAGATGCACGTTTTGAACCAGACAGCGACGAACAGGCATGTAAGTCTGTTTGTTGAAACTTTTGTTTCCTATGTTAATGTAAAAGCATTCAAACCTGTAAAGAATTTTTGTGAGTTTATTTGAGCCAAACTGTCCACAATTGCAGGGAAGCAGAATCTCAACGGATTGGGATAAGGCTCTAGAGAATGGCAGTTTTTCACCTATTTTTAAACATTGCAGTAAAAGGAGGAGACGTAAATGGGTTACATGAAATCCATTGGTGATAGACTAGGGAGGCGGGAGGAAGCAAAGGGGCGGGGACATCTGGGCTTGGCTAAAAAGTGCTTCTTTTACACAGGTGGATGCAGGATACTTAACAGTCAGCAATTAACATCTATAATAATAAAAGCATAATATGCTAATTAGACCGGATGACCTTCCGAATGAAGCCACAGCGAGCCGAGGCAGCCACCACGCACGAATTTTGTGCATCAGGCCTCTAGCGATAACAATAACAATGAAGGAATTTGTGGTCTCTGTCCTGGTGCCCAGGGCATTTGGTTGTGCCCTAAGGGGTCCAGGTAAAAGGGAAGTTACAAGTTACCCAGACATTTCAAAGGTATGTTATCATAGATGCAAAAAGACAGAGAGGCTCAGTTAAGGTAAAGGTTGACCTTGTCAGTGAAGATACCGGCCTAGGATGTAACTGCCCACCATGTCTGCTTTTAGTTGAAGTTTAATTTCAGACCAACCTTGGTAGTTACTTTAGGTCTCTGAGTTTGCAAGATCGCCATGCAGGCCTCCCCTGAGCTTGTCAGGTCAGCATGTGGCCCCTTTCGTCCACACCTAAAGTCCTCTGGCTGCCAAGAAGCAAGAATTACAACTTCTAGAAGTTTTCTTAAATAATTTTCTCATCTCCCAACACAGAGGATAATATCTAAAATATACAAGATAACAGAGTTGTCTTGTATTTTTTGGTTGTGTCACCAAAAAAGGAAATATTTTATCTTTAAAATATGCTTCCTACTCAGTGGTCAGAATGATACAAATAGTGCCTGCTTCATCCGTGAGCACCTGTCACACTCATAGCTTTCATCAGCACGGTGGAGGCAAAGTTTAGAATCTGACCACGCCAGTGAAAGGAGGGGACTGAAATACAGATATAATTAGGGCCAAGTTCAGGGCTGTGTAATGTTCCCCAATTAACTGATATCTACTTTCAGAAAAATGTGTTTAGCAAGCACAGGCAGCTAACCAAGTCCTAGATGACCGTGTGCTTTCACAGCTCATGCCGACAGCCCCACCCTACCCCCCCCCCCCCCGCCCCGCTGGAACCCGGATGCTGCGCCAGAGCCAGGGACAGGGCAGGGCTTGGAAGCAGGACAGGGGCTGCCTCTGAGTACCAGCCCTGCCATCATCAGCGGGGATTTTCGGAATGACTTGGATAAATGGCCTGAGCTCAGCCGAGCAGCCTGTGGGAGGTATTAGCCATCAAAGGACAGAATGAGTCTCTCTGAAGGAAAGAGAAATGAGGAAAGGGTAGGAGACCATCAGCGTGCTACCCGCGGAGCAGGTATCCAGACGGAGGCTCGCCTGCCCGGAGCAGGTGCTCCCTGCTGTGCAGGTGTGTGGGAGGCCGCCCAGTGCCCGGTCGCACGCTCTGTCTGACCCACGCACAGACCCAGCCTTCTATGGCCACGGAGACTCTGGGGTAGTGACTGTGCTGGTCAGGGGTGCAGGTTCAGCCTTCCTGGCTACGTGGTCCCACTTCTCTCAAGCCAGAGCTCAGACTTCTAGCCAACCCTCCTGTCCCGATTGGGTGGCTGCTTGAACGATGACAACGCTGTGTTAGCATCTGCATAATTGAGGGTTGGGCCCTGGTGAGGCAGAACTGACCAGGGTCGGTCACCTCTGAGAACTGCACCAGGCAGTCAGGGAACCTTCTCCACCTCAGCACTTCCTTCTCCTTTAAGTTTCAGTCAACACCGGGGGAATTCTCTACCCACAGACAGACAGTCACAGCCCGGACCTTGTATTACAATGATTTTTTTGGTGTATCTCACTAGAGCAAGTGTTTTATTTTGTTTAGTCAACCATTGCTTTAAAAAAATTTTTTTATTAATTTCAGAGAGGAAGGGAGAGAGAGATAGAAGCATGAGAGAGAATCATTGATCAGCTGCCTCCTGCACACCCCCCACTGGTGATCAAGCCTGCAACCCAGGCCTGTGCCCTGACCGGGAATCAAACCATGACCTCCTGGTTCAGGAGCTGATGCCAGGCCAGCCAGGCAATCACTGCCTGTGAGTGTCCATATAGAAATAAGTGAGATGCTCGGTATAGTCAGCTCATGGGGTGACAGACGGGACACACTTGGTCAGGGCAGCACTGACAGCTACAAGGGTTGAGTATCACAAGAGGGAGAGATGAACCACGTTAGGTTCATCTCCCGGGAAGGGGAGGTCTGAACTGGATTTAGGAAAATGAAACTTCACCAACAAGACCAAATAGTTCTCAAATCAAAGGGGAAAACCATGCACAGAGGCGAGAACACGTGAAACGACCTGGGACCCAAAACACACACGGTCAGGGCTGTGGACATGGGAAGCAGAGGGAAGCGCCGTGGAGACAGGAGCTGGATGGGGCCGGGGAGGCACCTGCCCAGGGGGTCTGACGGTGACTTAATGGGGCTCACTGACTGCAGGACGGAGCACATGCCCATGGGTAGAATAATGCCAACAGCACACAGCTCCCTGTTTCCAGCTTTATTCCAAGTGCGTTTTGTACACGAGCACACTGAACTCTGCAAACAGCACTGGAGACGGGCACCACGTGTCCCCCTTGGCACAGGGGACAGCCGGACATGCAGATGGAGGAAGTCATTGAGACCCATTTCATTGTCAATAGCTTCCAATCAGTAGAGCACACATTCAAACCTCAAGGTCTGGCTCCCCGGTCAAAGGCCCCAGTAACACACGGCACTGCCACTCCACGCAACGCCACATCCACACGCTGACCGCGTGGCTCTGAGCACGTCATTGGATCGTGGGGCTCTGGTTCTCTCATCTGTCAAATAGGAATAACAGACGAGTCCCCTGGGTTCGCTGAGAGGAGTGACACAGAGGGCAGAGATGGCCATCCCAGCGGGAGGTACCCAGCAGGCAGGAAACAGTGGCTGCTGTCAGCACTGCACACACCGGGCATGGAGCTCCAGGCGGGCCTGCAAGTCAGGCTCCATTGTGCCCTTCAAAGACCTGCTGGCCCCTGGCCTGGGCTCTTTGGAAGAAATGACTGGTGCCTGACAAAGGCATCTGTTTGAAGGCCTCACAGAGGAGAGCGACAGACTGGGGTCACTTGCAGCCACGCCTCCGACAGCCACAGCAGTCAGACCACAGGACACGCTGCCCAGCATCAGCACCGAGACACCGTGGAAGGAGAACCTCACTCCCCACTCCAAGGACTGGAAAGGAACAGATATACTAAGCCTACACTTGCTTGTGTGCACATTTATTAGTGACAAAAGTAATCAGTAAACATGACCAGCCAGGGACCTATGATTACTTGGTTACAACCCAAGCTGGTTTCATCAGAGGGTCTAGCCAGGGGTCCTCAAACTACGGCCCGCGGGCCACATGTGGCCCTCCGAGGACATTTATCCGGCCTGCCAGGTGCTGCTGCCAGTCCTGCTTAGCAGTCAACTTGTCCCGGGCCCGCAGTGCGCATAGGAATTTGTTCATAGTTTTTTTTTTTTTTAAACTATAGTCCGGCCCTCCAATGGTCTGAGGGACAGTGAACTGGCCCCCTGTTTAAAAAGTTTGCGGACCCCTGGTAGGCTGAGCACAACTTCCATCCAGATAATCTCATTATTCCAGGGATAGGCATTAGGCTGAGGAAACTGAAGACAGAACTAAATAACCAGAAAGCAGACACAAAGCGCATGTTGCTCTACAGCCCCCATCATGGTCCACGCTAGACGTCCAACTTGTTCGTGTGAATGACATGCCATTTCTGGCCATGCTTCTGGTCACGTGATCCATGTTTGCCACGAATTAGCTTTGCCTTTTACAAAACACTCTTCTTTGTCCCTACGCGATGAGATGCTGGGTGCAGAGTCTTTCCAATCGTTTTAAAGAAAACCTCAGCAACTGCCCTGGCCGGTGTGGCTCAGTGGCTAGAGCGTCGGCCTGTGGACCTAAGGGTCCCAGGTTTGATTCCGGTCAAGGGCACGTACCTCAGTTGCCAGTTCCTCCCTGGCCCGGGCCCTGGTTGGGGCAAGTGCAGGAGGCAACCAATGGATGTGTTTCTCTCACATTGATGTTTCTCTCTGTCTTTCCCTCTCTTCCACTCTCCCTAAAAATCCACGGGAAAATACCCTCCGGTGAGGATTAACAACAACAAAAAAAGAAAACCTCAGCAACCAATCAGAACTTGAACTCTTATAAACCCCCCTATCACCCCCTCTGTACACATGCTGAGCCACAAGTGCTCACTGTCCATCCATCCGGCCCTCTGCCAATCCATCCCTCACTCTGCAAATTCCATGCAGGTCGGGGGCTCTTCTTTCACACCGGGGCTGCCCTACCTACACCTGACTCTCCGGGCTCCCAGCTCCCCTGGCCTCTTGTCCTCGGAAACCTCCCCCCCCCAGGATGCTCACGTGGGCGCCACGCCTGGGGCGCCTGACAGGTGCAGCTGATGAGCACCAAGCACGTTTATAGACTGTGTGGTCCCCCAGCTGTCGCTGAGGTCAGGGTTTTCTGTGAAATTGTGTATTTCTGGCACCTGCCTCATGCCCTGAGCAGTTCACACATTGCCAGCAGGGCCGGGGATCCTGGGGGCCACACTTAGAGAAGGAAGCAGATTCCCATAGGAGTAAAGCTACTGGTCAGCGGTGGCCTGGGTGGGGCGGGCACCGGGGAGCAGCTTCCAGGAGAACTGGACCCACTTCAAGAGAAAAGGGAGCATTCAGTAGCTCAGGGCAGTCAGCGGGCAGGCTCTGTCCAGACCTCCGGACTGCACTCGCTGGATGAGGCTGAGGCGTTAGCCCCACCCCTTGCACCCATGGTAAGCCCAGGGATGCATTGCGGATGGCTTGCATTTCAACCCATCGGAATGTAAGCCAACAGTCATTTGAGATGCCTTTACCATTTGGAAAATTCAAAAAATTGTCCAAATGCAAATATATATGTACAGATATAATTGACTACTGTATTTGGGGGGAAATGGGGGTGGGGCAGAGAAAGGACCCTGAAAGCATTAAACAGGTTCTCAAGCAAGCACCTGGGAGCCCCTTGCCAGGCCCGGGCTCTGGGGGAGGACCCAGGCCAGGCAGTAGGGAGAGGTAGAGGCAGGAGGGGGCTGAGGCCCACCCCCAGTGCTCGGCCTGCGGGGGGGGGGGGGGGACCTGGGTGGGGTGGGAGGACCAGGGGCAAGGTGGTGGGTTTTGGATGACATCAGAATTCCATGCCACTGGTACTGAAGCTGCCGACAATCTGATCCCAGGGAATGAGTTTTCCTTCTGAATTTCAAACCAAATGAAACTAAGGAGCCTCATAAAAGGAGGCAAATGTGTCTAAAGCAGTGGCTCCCAACGTGGGGCACCCCCTCACACACAGGGGGAATTTGGTTTTTAAGGGGAAAATTCGAGAAGGAGTTATTAACAGTGATTTTTTTTGCATTTCTTATGGTTCTGGGGGCCTCATATGCAGTATATAAATATATATTGTGACATATTTATGCATTCAGTTCTTTATTACATGTTTTGAAACTTTATTTGCTATTTTTTTTGTATCACTTCATATTTTTTAAAACAATTTCTTAGTGATTTCTTCCTCAGCACTTCACCTGTCCTTTTGTTCTTTTGTTTTTTTTCTCTCATGGCTGCCATGTTCTCTGGAAGCCTTTAGGCTCCTCCACCTGCTAGGAGCTCACTTTTTGAATAATAAGGGTTCTGTGTCACAGGGGGGGCATCAGGATGTTAGCGATGTTTAGGGGGCGTGGCCGTGAAAAGGTTGGGAACCACTGGGCTAAAGGAAAAGGTTCCAGACAAATTCCAATCCAATAGAACTAGGTTTTGCTACAAGGTCCCATCCCACTCACTCGACTGTGTTTCCTCTTTCATTGCCACTTGGTGAGGGGACTCTTCCTTTAAAAAAGAACACACACACACACACATAGACACACACACCACACACACTATACATATACCACACACATGCACGCACACACACTCACACTCAGACACCCACCACACACACACAAAACACACACTATACACACCACATACACATGCATACACATTACACACACACCACACATGCATGCACACACACACTATACACACTCACATACATACTATACACACAGAGACACATACTACACACACACAGACACACACAGAGGCACACCCCACTTACACACACACGCCTTCAGTCCCCTCCTCTGTAATTAACTCTGCAGACCGGTGGCCGATGAATAAATGTCTGTGTCAGGTCTCTCTCCTGCTCAAGGACCAACGCCGACTCCCCGCTAACCTCAGATCTGCTGCTGGTTGGGCGGCTCCTTAGAAGACGAAGCTGGCTCTTCCCCCCACCCCAGGGTCCTGAGTGGAGGGAGCTGCCCATGGGCAGAGCCAGAGCCGTCCAGCCAACCTGAGCAGAGGGGCCTAGGAAGTGCCCAGAGCAGCAAGGCCAGGCCATGGAGGCCCCGAGAGCCTGTCCAAGGTTCCGTGCGCTCAGGTCTGATGATGAACCAAAGGGTAAGAAGGCCTGAGCCACCCAAAGAGTGACGGGAAGCCCACCAGCTGCAGGGAGTTTCGGAGGCCACATGGCGTGTGACGGCACCGTCACTCTGATCCCTGATGTGAGGGGTGCCTCCCAGACTGGCCACCTCGCTGCCGGTCTGGCCTGGCCCTGCCCTCACCCCACATCCCATCACAGCCTGTCCCTCGGCCTCAGGACGGTGTCCTGAGTTGGGTCCTCGTGCCACTGCCTCACTCAGCCCTCCTCGCCAGTTCCAACAGCTTCGCCTGAGCGCCTCCCTCCTAGCACCCTCGCATCCTTCCCCTGCCCCCCGGCCTCCCCTTCCTCCCCTACAGCCTCCCCTCAAGCCTTCCCCCTTCCCCAGCCTTCCCACCCTCCCCCATCCTTCCCCCCCCAGTCTCCTCATCCTTCCCCCTCCCCATCTTTCCCTCCCTGCCCCCAGCCCTCCCTTCCCCCATCCTTCCCTCCCTCCCCCCCCAGCCTCCCCCCAGCCTCTCCCACCCCCCAGCCTCCCCATCCGGATGTGTCCCATGTTTCCTCCCCAGAGCCCGGGAGGAAGGGGCTTGCTACACACTGAACTAACCCTGAGGGTCTCCCGCCTCCCTCGCCCACCACCCTCCAGGGGGTGCAGCCGCCAGCGCTCATGCTGGGCACTCTGGAGTGAACCCCCAGATCCCTCTCTGGTGAGCATCATTAGTGCTACCCTCGCCTTTGCTGTTCCACCTCCTTCACCTACTCAGCAGGCCCTGCCCTGCCTCAGGGCCACGGCACAGCTCTTTCTGCCTAGAATGTTCTCCCCTTCACTCTTCGGGAGGCTCATGCCTTCTCATCCTTTGGTTCACTATCAGGCAGAGTCAGGCTTCCCTGCAAAGGCCAGTGGTCAGGAGCCAACATGCAGCCTGCACCGCATCTCCTGTCATTTCCCTCCCTCTCCCTCGCCCTCTTCCTCCCTCCCTCCCTCTCCTCATCATTTCAGGCCTCAGGGTCTCCAGACTTTGACAACAGGTCCATCCTGGTTGGAAACATCTCTAGAAACACTACTACTGAGCTGCAGGCCTTGCAGTTCCTCTCTTCGATTAACAAACATGAATGAGATGATCACACAAACGGGTCATTGAACTCGGCTGGAAGCAGACGTTGGCAATGCATCTGCAGCCCTCGGACCCGGGATGGACCTGCGTGGTTTTTTGTTTGCACACACGGACCCGGGATGGACCTGTGTGGTTTTATGTTTGCACACACGGACCCGGGATGGACCTGTGTGGTTTTATGTTTGCACACACGGCATGAGCTGGGTGGGCTGGGCCGGGGGCCGTGTGGGCTGGTGCTCCTCCCAGGAGACTGGGAATAGGTGTGGAAGCCTTGGCCCCGCTCCTGACTGCCCTGCGGGACCCTGCGCCCAGAGATGGGAGGAGACAGCTGCTCGGGGGAAAGGACAGTTCTGCTTGATCTGGAAGAATTAAAGCCCCCTCTTCAAGCATTCGTTCAGCACATGTGTGCACGGGGCACCGGGACACGGGGCGAGCAGAGCACACGTGGCCCTGGGATGGGCGATCCTGGCTTTCAGGTGGAGTCCAGGCTTCCGGAAGGCGCCAGGCCCATGCAGCCCGGGCCAGCACCTGCCTTTCCATCCAGTGCCCGTATGCAAAGACAACCACGCAGGCCCACGCGGGTCCCAGAGCCCCGGGTGTATCGCCAATGCTGGTTCTGGCCCAGTTCAGTGACCCGAGTTTGTGTGACCACCTTATCCTTTTTTTAACATCAAGGAGAGGAAATACAGGCATCCACACCAGAGCCTTCTAGAGAAGCATTCACCCAGGTCACACCTGCTATCCGAGCCTGGAGACCGGCGCCCCAACCCCCAGCTCTGGGCTCCACAGCCGTGGCCTTTGGGGAGCCACCTGCATGCTGGCTGGGAGCCTGGTTTTCACACCTGCGCTGCGGGGAGGAGCTGGAGTCTGAGTCTGGAAGCCCTCATTAGGTGGCGCATTGATCAGTTTACACACCAAAGCCCCCTTCTTACTGACTTTCATCCACTGTCCTTGGAGCTCCTCTGAAGGAGACCCTGAGGCACTTTCCAACCTCAGAAAGAAACCAGAAGCCAGAGCCCCGCCTCCTCATTCCAAGCAAGTGCTATTTTTAGAAAGAGGTGTCACCAACCTGCAGGTGAGCTGGGAACCTCTGCTTTTAGGGAAGTACCTGCCACCCCTGGCCCTCACCTCGGACCCTCCTCCAGTCCACATCCCTGGGCAAGGATGCCTCATCTGTCTAAAGGCTTCCATAACAACATGAAAGCGTGCTGCAGCAAAACCAGAAACCAGGACCAAACAGCAAATAAGACAGCGAGACACGCAGGTGCATGTGCCCGCGGATCAACGCGGGGGGGGGGGGGGGGCGGGGGGGACCGGGGGGGAGGGCGGAGGGATGCCAGCGAGTAAATATAGCAGATGCACCATTTGCTCTACCTGCTCCAATGACCTGGGTCACCACAGCATTCTGCCAGTGCAATGGAGTCTGAAATTTGAGGCCTGAGTCTAGTAGCAGACCCTTCTGTTGTGTTTGAGCTTGAACTCAGATTCTCTCACTGAGTAGCCTGTGTGGCTGTGGGAAAATGACCATTCTAGCTACTATTTATTGAGAAATAAGTAAAATGTATTTATTACATGTCAGGCACTGAGCTAATTACTTCGCATGCCACATAACTTTCCTCAGTCATTTTCCTGTTCTGTAGAGTTATGACGCTAATATGCCCTTTCTATGTTGTTGTAAAGAATATAGAAAAAGCATCTGCTAGTGTATTTAAGCAGCGACCTAATTCTTACCTTCTTAGATTCATCAGCATTGAGTGAAGAAAAGAGTCTAGAGGTGGTTGTGGTGTATATCAGGTGTTTAATAAGTGGAAGAAGTAAAATAAAAAACAACTAAAATGCCATTAAATCAAAGTAAAATCCTCAAGAATGAAAAGTGTATCATTCAGTTCCTCCTCCAGCTATTTGGGTGGGACATTCTATGTTCCGGGAGAAAAGGAATTGTCCCTAGAAGAAAATTATTGGGCCTTAGCTCTCCGTCTACTCGCCCTTTCTTAACTGGCTCTGTGGTCCAGCCCACTCACTTTCCCGCCTCCACTTGGATACCTTCAATGAACTCACTGTCTCCATTTGCATGTCACCTGGAGCAGGGTAAGGGCACGAGATCCCTAAAGAAGACTTTCTTAGCACAATTCGGGAAACCTGTGAAGGCTTTATGAGTGAGACTCAGAACACATTACAATCCACCAGAACAGACAACAAGCTGCTGGAACTTTCTGGCCCGTACAGAGCTGTTGACGGGGAAGCTGCTGGAAGCTTTCGGGGCAACGTCAATCACGCAAAAAACATTCTGTTTCCTGGACCCTGTGGCCCGGCCAGGGCACTGATGTAGTGGCTGGATAAGGTGGGGACAGGAGAGTGTGAGCACCGTCCGCCTGAAATTCCGCGTGGGACAACTGGCCTAATCCTTCTGGGAACGGGCCACACTCCCTACCACCCACGGTGCCCGCTTAGGACTGGAGCGGGTGGAAATGGCCACGTGTGCCTATTATCACCTCAAGGCTGGGACAGCACGTGCCGCGTCCCACAGATGCCTTGGTACCACCAGTGCCAACGGATCAGGGTCAAGTTTTCGGGCTACTTTCCAGGAGGAGAGAGGCCAGGGTTTTCAGATCTTGTCCCTGGGGTTTTGTGCAGATGTGGGTCCCCTGCAGGTGCCCGGCGACGCTGGAATTCTGGTCTTTAGGCCCCAACTGGCCTTGCACCCCTCGGCCCAGGAATTCCAGCTGCGCTGATATGTGCACACATGGAACTTGCTTGTTCATACAAAGTCATGGACAGGAAGGAGGAGTCTGGCTGCACATCCATGTGGTGGCTCCTGTGACAGCATAAGTGAGAACACCCATGTTGGTGAATACAGCCCTGCGCGGGGCATGCTGTCTGCGATTGCTCTGGGAAGGGGTGCAGGGGTGGGGGCCGTGGCTGGGTTTCTACAATAACTGAACCTGAAGAAGGACTTCTGGTTGTGGAGACAAGTCCGCGTGAGCGGGGGCTGGGGCTGAGTGTGCGCACAGGCGGAGAAGAAAGAGGCTTCCCCCAGGGGTCACAGACCTGCCTGTGAGATTCCTCATTTTAATCCCATGGAAGATGGAGGAGAATGCCACGCGGTGGGAGGCACACGTGCCGCGAGAGTCCCGGGCAGGGGGTCCCATGTCAGTGGCCGCCCTGGGCCCCTCGCTTTGTTAGGGCTGCAGGTTATGTAAACGGCATGTGTCTGAGTGAGTTCAGCCCAGGAGCTGGCCCGGCCCCAGAGGCAGCCCCGGCAGGCAGCGTGGGACAGAATTAGACCCAGGGTCAGGGGTGACGCGAGGCCACTGCCAGGTTCGGGAGGGCCCAGCCGGCAGCAGATATTAGACCAGCCCTGCTGGGCGCCGGTCCGGCATTCAGTAACGCTGTTGGTGAGCTGACTGACTGGCTGACTGATGGACAGGAGGCGCCCTGGGCATGCCAGGCCGCTGGTGGGGCTTCTGACATTAATTCTATGAATACACCCAAGGCTTAGGCAGGTCTCAGTCTTTCCTGCCTGGGGATCCTCACGCCTCCGCGCAGAAGCAACCACTGGGCAGCGGCCACGGGGAAGGAGCCAGGCTGAGAGGAGGCAGGTGGCTGCTGAGCTCAGGGTGCGCATGCGCTCCTGTCCCCACCTCACCCAGCCATTAAACCAGCGACCTGGCTGGGCCACAGGCGTGTGTGCCAGCGTCTGTTCTGCAGGGACCCGGCTCGATGGCTCAGCTGTCAGCCTCTAAAAGGGGAGCCAGCGAGCCAGTTCCAGGAACACGAGGCCCAGCCCGGGCGGGGGACTGGCGGGAGCCCAGGACGCGGGCACACACCAGGATCCGTGAAGAAGCCGCTGGGGATCTCTGCCCCTAACTCCCTTCCCCTGGAGCCCTGCTCATCCAGTGAGCAGAGGCTCCCAGATTTGCTCCCCATACAGCCCGCCACTCCCACCCCAGATCCTGAGCAGCGGCCTCCTTGGGGCCCGGATCCTGCATTTTACAGCCCTCGGGGCCCTGCTGCAGGCCTGGGACCCGTAGGAGGAGCGCTGGCCTAGGGTCCAGCAAGCTCGTACTCCTTAGCGGCAGGAACAGGCACCAGCGATGGCACCAAGAGGCCCCCCGACCTCACACCTAGCAGCTTTAATGGCGGGTTCTCAGGGTCTCGGGACCAGTGACATTCAGAAGCCATGTCCTGAGACCCCTCCGTGGGAAAAGCATTGGGGTCAACACATACAGAGAGATGTGCAGTCACAGTTACAGGTAACCTGGGGACCAAGCTACCTCCCCGCCCCCCCCCCCCCCCCCGGATGCAGCTGGTGCTGAGGCTGAAATGCACACACAGAGGGGAGGGCTAGGTCCTGAATGTCAGGCGCAAGGAAGGCACTGAAGAACTGGGGGCACTGGTAAAGCTGGGAGAGGGGCAGAGGGAGGGAGGAAAGAGGGAGGGTAGGAGGGAGGAAGGGAGGAGGGATGGAAGGAGGGAGGGAGGAGGAAGGAAGGAAGGAAGGAAGGAAGGAAGGAAGGAAGGAAGGAAGGAAGGAAGGAAGGAAGGAAGGAAGGATTGTGTCTGGTATGAGGAAGGGGCCTCAGGCAGAGGGGATGGTGTAGAGAAAGGCGAAAGGCGTGGGAGTTAGGGTCCAGAAGGACAGCCCCCGGGGCGTGCCAGTGGGACAGGAAGCCAAGGAGGGCAGCTGCGACCACAGCTTCACATTGGACAGATAGGACGGAGAAGCCTGCTTTTGTTCTGAAGGCAATGTGCCTAGGACTTTGAAAAGCGTGACTGAGATTTCTTTTTTAACTTTAATAGGTACTAAACACTTCACGTTTATCATAGCCCTTATTTCCAATAGCTACCCTATTCCTGGGGCAGAGAAAGTTAGAGGAAAAAGTTGGCACCTCATGTAACATCCTTCCCTGGCAGCGGGTCCCCCAGCCATTCATTCTGGAAGCTACTAAGGGCCCCAGAGTCTTCTGTTTGGGGAGGAAAGAGCTAACGGTCAAACCCTGGCTAGGCTGCAGTGGGGAAGGGAGACAGGAGCGACGGAGACACCACTTGGTGATCATTTATTTTTATTTTTATTAATTATTATCATTTCAGAATGAAAACTACCAAGCAGTATCGACTGGATGGAGGTGGTCAGAGTGAGTGCGCACAGCCTTCCTCCGCGTAGGCCTTTCTGGGGTTCTGGTTCTCCCAGGACCCAGGCAAGCCTCCTCCTTGCACCATCCCCACTGCCCCTCTGCCCCCCATCACCCAGCTTCTGCCCAGCAGGCGGCAGAGAGCAGCTGCCCTGCTGGGGTTGAAAGGGGCTGTAATGGGGACCCTGGGCACGGTGAAGACCTGTGTATCCCCATGAGCCACAGCAGGCCCTGCAGACACCCAGGGTTTTGTTCCAGGTTAATTGCCCGATTCACTTTAGTTTACTTTTTTGCTTCTGTACCAAACAGAACTTTCTATGGGTAGTTTTAAACCTCTCCTCATATGGATAGTTTATACTGTGCCTGCCTCGAGCAATTGTGTTATACGAAAAGGGTGCAAGTACAATTACAGTTAGACATTTGTGCCTTCGTCCTCAACTTTGAGGTGACTGCGGGGAGTGTCCTCACAGTTTTGGGCCTTGCTTCCTGGGCTGTCCCTGGAGGAGGAGCTCACCCTGGAGGAGGAGCCTGCCCTGGGGGCGGCACTGCCCCTGGACCGGTCAACTCCCTGCGGCTGAGGCTGTGCTGCCCCCCAGTGGTCACGGCTGAGAACAGGCAGCTGTTCTGGTAGAAAGGGTTTCCAACAGGACCCCTGTGGCTGGAGCCATTCACCCCTGGCCTAAAACATAGTTCTGTGTCACGTCCAGGGGCATCAGGAAAACAGGGAGGCGCTGTTTTCCGGATATTCCCTGGAAAGACGTCCTTGTAGAAAGAGCAACAGTGAGCCCAGCTGGAGTGGCTCAGCAGTTGAACATCAGCCCAGGAACCAAGGGGTCACTGGTTTGATTCCTGGTCAGGGCAACATGCCAGGTTGTGGGCTCAAACGCAGTCGGGGACGTGCAGGTGGCAGCTGATCAATGGTTTTCTCTCATCATTGATGTTTCTATCTCCCTCTCCCTTCCTCTCTGAAGAAAATATATATGTAAATATTTTTTAGAACAATGACACCACCAGCTTGTTCTGGCTGATCACTGGGGAACTGGGTGCAGGCCCGTGGCCCTGGGGAATCAGAGGTGCCTGCTGAACCAGACCCTCTGTGCCCCACCCCTGGCACCTCAGGGCACAGCCCTCATCAGAATTCACAACTTCTTGCCCAGGACCGAGGACGTCTGTCCAGTTGTTGACCCTTCCCCTGTGGCCAAGGCTCTTGAAGGGGTGGGTCATGGTGATAGCGTGAGCCCCGGACTGCTGGGAGGAGGGTACCATGTGGACACGCCGTGATGGCCACTGGGGGAGGCAGAACGCTGCTCCGACCGGCCAGGCCCCTCTCAGCTTTCCCGCGGACAAGAGAGGGCCGCCCACCCGAGGGCAGCGGCTGGGACGTGCGGGGCTGGCTGGGCTCCAGCCGGCTGCGTGCAGGGCCCTGGACCGTCCACACACTCAGCTGTTCCTGGTACTTTGGTGATTTCAGCTCATCGTGACTCCCCAGAATGACAGATGTTCAGCGAGGAAGGCACCAGTTCTTGTGCGCTGCCCGTGGCTAGTCCAGGGGTAGAAACGGGTCCTCGTGTTACCTGGGCTGTAGGCCCAGGGGAGGGCGTCTTGCTTGGAACTGGGGATCCAGGGTCAGCCTCGCCACTCAGTGGTTCTGTGACCCATGTGCCCCTAACCTTCCTGGCGGGGCCTCCCGGTCTGTGTGCTGTGACGTGATCCCGGAGAGGTGTATGAGCAGGGGCAGGCCGCGTGGGTCACAGGACAGGGTCCACGCTCCAGCCTTCTCTAAGCAGATGGGAATTTTAAAACACTAGCTTCATGGCCTGTCTGTGTGTCCTGCCTCCCGGATATGTCACAGGGACAGGGACAGGTGCTCTAAGCGGCCCAATGGAGACACAGGATACAATTCTTTTCCTTTCTAATAACATGTCTCCAAGGCCAACACGTTCCCATAAGAATGACAGAGTCCGTGACAGAAGAAGGTAACGCATGGACCCTGATGATTCCTAAGCCAGCTGGTGACAAGGAGGACGTTCAGCTGCATTTCCCCCTGAATACCATGCTTTTCTTGTTAAAGATGAGGATTAGACCAACTCTCTTGTGTCTTGCTTCCCTCTCTATGATGTTAGAAAAAATGTCCTTTGTTAAAATTTTAGCTGTAACTAGAACAAGAGAGAACCATCTGGAATTCCAAGAATGAAAGAGGATGGTCACACGATGAGGTCACTGGGTTGATGGACAGCTGCGGCTGGACGCCCTGTGGAGACAGCTTTGGGGGAGATGGTGGGGAAACGAAAAACAAGAAGAGATGGCTGGTCTAGAGGCCTGCGTGCAGCCAGGCGCCCAGGCCACAGAGCGAGAGGCGCCAAGAACACGGCACAAGCTGTGCACTGATGCTGCGTGGCGGTCCCCCCGGGACCAGGAAGCCTCCGTCCTCAGGCTCCACACAGCACACACTCCCCTCGGTGCCCAGGCCACGGCAAGTGGGTGTCATCAGACCCAGAGGGGCTAAGGCCGTGCCTGGCTGGGCCGTCCACCTGGCCGGTGACTGGCACCTCACCCAGGATGCCGAATGGAAGTCATGTCTTCACAGGGCAGGCTGGCGTCCGGGAGAGTGTGAGCTGGGATGCTGACGCTGAGCGTGCCAAGGGCTAATGAGCAGGATGCCTGTCATGGGGCTAAAGGAGCGAGGGTCCCAAGACACTTCATGGAAGAGGTGGGTGAGTGGAGTGGGGGCCTTGCTCAGGCTCAGGCCGGTGCAAATGGGAGGAGGGAGGAGGGGAGGGCATCCAGTCTGGCCAAGCCCCTCTTGCCTCTTCTCTACCTCCTGTGAAGGGCGGTGTCCCACCCGCCCGCTCAGCCCACCTCGGCATCGAAGGCCACGCCTTTCCGTGGGTGGCAAAGGCGTCAGAAGCGCTGGCAGAAGGCGGAGCCTGTCATTAAATGGAGGCCCAGCAGGCACTCTATGTAACCATCACACCGGGTCTGTGAAATATTTACTACTTGCCCCATCTTTATACATGAAGACAACAAGGCTCGCGGGAGGTAAGGGACCACCGCCCGATCACACAGCCATGGGCAGGAGGCGGGAAACCAAGTCCCAGGCCTTCCCTTGCAGAGTCCCTCCCAGGCTCTGGGACATGTGTCAGCAGTGCTGTGTGTGTGTGTGGGGGGGGCGGGTCACAGGGCTGGGTCACTTGGTCCGGCCGGCTCCGATTGGGGGGACCCAGTTTGGACAGTTAGGCTTCTGCCTTGTTCTGGAGAACCAGTTTGCAACCCTGGTCCGGCCGCTTAGTTGTTGAGACTTGCCCCGGCCCAATGGGCTGGGAGATGGCCCCGCCCGTCCCGATGATGGCCTTCTCCTGCCTGTCACCTCCCTGCTCCTCCTGGGTGGGGTCCTGGATGCCTGGACTCCTCTACCCACATTGGTAGCTAAGCCGGCTGCCTGACCATGTGCCCAGGGAGTGGCTGTCAGTCCTACTAGTCCAGCCTTACTTGAAGTCTGGCTTTTTCTGGAAGGAACCGCTCGCCAGCCCACCCCCAATCTCCCGTCCCATTCTTGTCTGACCTGGTCTACTCGTTAGATTTCTCTTTCTCCTAGAATTGGGGATCTGTCCCCAGATCACTGACTGTTCTCGGTGGGGTCTTTGTCCAGCTCCCGCAGCCCCATCACAGGTATGTGTGGCCCGTAGGTCCGCCTGGCAGGAGGGACCCACAGAGCGTGACCTACAAGGGTGGGAAGAGGCGTGTGACAGGTCGCTGAGAGGAACGTGGGTGACTGGGGTGGGACCACAGTAAGTCAGTTGTAAATGCCAGGCTGAGACCCGGTATACCAGTGGTGATGAGAAGCTAGGGTTGGTTGTTGGGCGGCCTCGGGGGATTGGTCAGATGGCAGGAAGGCCCGGGGAAGATGCGACAGAGGAAGCAGGAGCCATCCACGGGGCAAACACCACGTGGTGAGCCTGGGCGAGCTCACCCATGACCCCGTGGAGGGAGATCTGAGACACGTGAAGCAGAGGCTGTGAGCGACCGCAGGTTCTTAATGAGGCTGGTGCCCCTGGCAGAAGCAAAGGGACCTGGGAGAGGGATTAAAATACTGGGGACAGGACCCCCGCTGCCAGCGCTCTCACTACGATGCTTCAGCAGCAATGCCGATTACATTGGAGAATGCTGCTAGCAAGGTTTAAGCCGAGGATGTGTGGAAAGCAGTTGAATTGTTGGAACGAGACGAAAAGGGAAATGAGACGTCAGAGCCAAACAGATCACCGAGGCTCAGTGTGGGAGAAGAAGTCATGAGGGAGCCGTGCGCCTGCAGACCTAGTCCTGCGAGAAGTCCACAGGGTCATCCGCTCTGCGGGGCTGGGCCTTGGCGGGCCGGCGGCCAGCTGGGCTGGATGCTCATGTCTGAGCAAAGCAATGGCGTCCCCTGGCTTTACGAAGATCCGCCTGAGGGACTGGGCTCTGGTGCAGGGGGACGTGGATGAGGAAGCGGTCCTGGGAGCAACCAGCTCCTCCCACAAGGGGCGCGCAGACCCGATGGCCGATGGCCGATGGCCGTGGTCGCAGCCCTGGCACTAACGTGCGGCCGCAAAGGCGCGTGCGTGCCTCCTCCCTCGCAGTGTGGTTCCTCTCTGCGCTGCACTCTGGTGCTCTCTCTCCCTCCTCTCCTCGCCAAAATGGGTATCCTGTGGCTGAGAGAAGAAGCTGTTGGTTGTCCCCAAGTTGGTGCCCTCAGTGGTAAAGGGGGAACTGCAATCCCTGCCCCTTTGGGGAAGAAACAGGAATCTTAACGCAGGTCAGTGGAGAATGCACGCATGTTATGGTATGTTCCGTGTGACAGCAGATTGCTCTTCTCCATGTGGCTCTTCCTGTCTGTTCTGAGGCCACATGGAACAATTGTCGTCAATGTAACGTTCATGTACCTTCAGGACCAAACTGGGCTTCTGTCAGTTCTGATCCTTAACTTTCAAAAGTGTGGTTCAAAGGCAGGAAAAATGCGGGTGTTCATGATGGCTTTTGAGTGGGGAGGGAGTGTTCTGGACCGCAGCAGGCATTTGCCCAGCAGCATTCTGAGTTCAGTAAATAACTTGGCACACAGATTAAATCCCCAATGAAACCAGCTGGCGTGGCTCTGGGGTTGAATGTCAACCTATGAACCAGGAGGTCATGGTTCGATTCCCGGTCAGGGCACATGCCTGGGTTGTGGGCTCTATCCCCAGCATGGAGCATGCAGGAGGCAGCCTATCAATGATTCCCTCTCATCATTGATGTTTCTATCTCCCTCTCTGAAATCAATAAAAGTATATATATTTTGATTCCCAATGAAAAACACGACGTTTAAAAAGCACGTAGAAAGTACTTGGTAGGATCCGTCTTGTCATTTGATAAAGGGAAATGTTGATGAGGGTTGGCCAAATCTGACAGGCCCATGATGAACCCACCCTCACTTATCACAGTAACAGAAGTATCGGCTGGCTATACTTGGGAGAGCAGTGGTCTCCACCGAGAAAGGGGCCCGCCCTGAAAGGAAGCCGACCTTGCTGCGTGCACACCCTCATGGCAGTCACACGTGAGTCGCTGGAGAAATGAAGACCTGCCCTTCCACACGGACACTTTCTAAATGCAGGGAGGGCGCTGACACTGTGCACAGTCCTCTTGTCCAGCCCCAAGTCTGAAGGCAGGTCCCTTTCCATGTGGGGACATGTTCTGCACAGTGAAAGAGACCTTTCCCATGATTTACCTGGCACACAGCTGAGAGACGACAGGACCGACATTCAAGCCCAGGACTGTTTCACTCAGGAGCTCCAATGCGCTCCTGTGCTTGCTGCCTGCAGGCAATGGTGTGCGGGGGGAGATGCAGGGGCCATGGGACAGCCAGCTTACAAAGTCAGTGTTTCTAATCCGTGCTATCGGAAGCATTTCTCACGTCAAAGGAGAGGCATTGACATTTTTGAGCACCTCCTCTGTGATGAAAAGTAAACTCTGCCTCACAGAGATTCCAGTGGCTTGCCTAAGGTCACAGAGCCAGTCCCTGAGATAGCCCGGGTGCAAACCCAGGGGTATGACTTACAGAGCTAGGCACAGGGGGCATGTCTTCACCACAGGGCCTCCCACTTCACCACAGTCCTAGGAGAAGCTAGAGCTGAAGGGAGAAAACTCGCTCACCCAGGGGGCCTCCCACCTGACCGCAGTCCTAGGAGAAGCTAGAGGTGATGGGAGGAAACCTGAGTCAGCACTAAGAGCAGATGTGCCAGGCTTCCTGGTGGAGTCCTTCCACAGATTCGCTCCTGCATTGCGGGGGGAGGGGAGCAAATACATACTGACCCTTCCTTTTCCCAAACGGGAATCCCAAGGGCTGGGGTTTTGCTTGCAGGCTGACCTTTGGTGTGTGTGGTAGATGTTATCTGTCTCCTCCTTCCTCTCTCTGTGTTCTGCTGGGGCCATCAGAAGTGAGGTGAGTCCTATGCTAGGATTTCTGCCTGTCCCCCTGCAGGGATTCAGGGCCACCGCAGGGTCCTGGAAGGTCGCAGGTCACCAGCACTGCACTGCGGTCTGCCCCAGGGAATAACTTGGGGCTGGGAGACCATCACTCCCTTCCACGCTTTCTCCAAGAAGGAGATTCCACTCTTCCTGCCGACGGGGCATGGCGACAGTGGTGGCTTCCAGTGTCTCCTTGAGGGACAGGGACTAATTTGATTGGCGGGTTGAATCATGATTTTTTCCAAAGACTCCAATTCTTGGGTGAAAAGCAGGTGGTGCTCATGGGCATGGCTCACTTTCCCTTCAGGCTCCCCAAGAAAGTGACTGCCCCATGGAGGGCAAATCAGGGTGGCCCCACCAGAGGCCCTCAGCTTCGATTTAATAAACATGAATTCCTAAAGACGAGGAAGTGCCATGTTAGCCCAAGTCACCGTGTCTAGTCGCTTTTCAGTGAGTGCACTAACCACCTGCAGGTCCACCCTGAAGTGTGTGAGTGCTCCTGGCCCTGTGGCCTTGGGGGGCAGGGGGCCTGTCATGAAACAATGCCCTGCATAACCAGCAGGATAACCTGCAGCAGGAGAACAGGAACCCACAACACAAAGGGCGCCCTGCTCTAAAGAGGCACGGCTTGTTTTGCATTTTTCTTCGATTTCTGTTGAAGAGGCATCGGTCCGAATCTGTTGATTGGTTGCAGTATGTCACTAAACAGCAGCAGGTGTTTCAATGAGTCCCACTACGCCAAAGCAGCTGGCCCGAGGCACTGAGCACATCTCAGGGATGGAGCCTCGAGCCTCCACAGCAGAAGGCGCATGCTGTTTGCTGGGATGAAGGGCTGGGAGGGGCACCAGAAAGTGCTCAGTCCCCAGGCCAGCCCAGTTCCCCACCACCTCTGAGAGGGTCCTGCTAACAGCTGTCAAGTCCGAGGGGACAAGGGGTCACCAGCGTTCAAAGGGAAAGGGTTGGAGGCTCTGGGACGTGTGTGGAAGTTCCCTGGTTTGACTGACTGCTCCATCCCTTCACTTGTGACAGGCGTGGTGCCAGGGTCCAAGCGTGCAGAGCTGCCCCCTACAGGCCAAAGCCTGCATGGCCCACTTTACCAACCATAAAGCTGACTTCTTGATTTCTTTATGTTTAGCTCCATCTGTCTAACTCTGGCCTAGTTCTTAATTGACTCAGAAGTTAAAGGAGGGGAAAAAGGAGGACTAATTGCCCCTAAAATGTCACAACATGCTTATTATATACACAAAAGCCAATTTTATGGAACGTTTTCTTGAAATATTCCTGAGTGTAGACAGGTGTCCATCAGCCGAGTGGTAAGTATGGATGGACATGAGGTGTGACACTCCCTGACAGGTCCCTGTAGCACAGTCGCTGGAGGACAGATAGGTCACAGGGTGGCTGACACCAAAGGGCGTGTCCAGACAGAGGCCACGCCCACCACAGCAGGCAGCATGAGGATCCAGCCTGGGTTGGGCTTAGCTTCTCAGGGAGAAGTCTGGGGTCTCCAACCAGGGCGCACACATATGGACAGGCAACCAAGGTCCCCCGACATACACCACACGTATGACTTCAATGACTGAACCTGGAAAAACTGAAGCAAGAACAACTACATCCCCACGTGACCAGAACAAATGAGAACCTTCATCAAAGCATCTAACATTCAGCAGCAACTGTGTTCACTCTTTAGGGGGCATCGGAGACTTCAAGCAAAGCCCCTTGTGTATTCCTTGTGTTTTCAAAACATGCTCTTGGGAACCAAATAAACTAACTTGCCAAACAGCCAGGTCAATGTCATCCTCTCCCCCGACACCCCACCTCGGGTGGTAGGTAGCTCTCTTTGGCAGCAGCTGGGGAAAGTGGGACCAGGGTTCTAGTACCCTCCCTCCAGGTCACCCCGGAGGTCACCTGTGCCTGCCAGCACGTCTATCTTTGTATCACTTACATACTCCATGACTAGAGAGCAGGTGGGCATCTTTCAGTGGGTGGCGAGGGCGGTGAGGGGCAGAGTGAGTCACGAGACCCATGTTGTGGGTTCTGATGGGCACAAGTAGAGCACAACCTGAGGAAAGTTCTTGGTGAAGCCTGGGTTCACCTCCACTTCGAGCCCCTAAACACAAGCTTCTCCGGACACAGTGCAGTTCAGCCATACGCGTCTATATCTGGTCACCTGCTCGGTATCTGACATCCAATTGGTAGGTGAACAAAATCTGTTGATAATTTGTAATTCAGGAGAAAACTTGACCACATTCAGATGGACCATGAATACGAAGGACAAGCATGTCTCTCAAGGAGGGCTCCTGGGCTCAGGGCTCACTGCTCTTGCCATCATGATTAAACAGGAGCTCTCAAGCGAGACTGGACACACAGGGCCCCCAGTGCTGTTAACTAAAAGTAGACGAAGACGTCACTGAAGGAGGCCCTCAATCTTCTTCCTGTGCTAAGCACTCAGTACTTATTTACTTTTTAAATCTTTATTGTTGAAAGTATTACCTATGTCCCCTTTTCCCTCCCATTGACCTCCTCCAGCCCGCCCCCACCCCCACCCCAGGTCCTCACCACCCTATTGTCTGTGTCTACGGGTGATGTATAGACGCATACAAGGTCTTTAGTTGATCTCTTCCCACTCACCCACCCACCCTCCCCCACCTTCCCTCTGAGATTCCACAGTCTGTTCCATGCTTCTAGGTCTCTGGATTTATTTTATTAATCAGTTTATTTTGTTCATTAGAGTCTACATATGAGTGAGATCATGTGATACTTGTTTTTCTCTGACTGGCTTATTTCATTTAGCATGATACTCTCCAGGTCCCTCTATGCTGCCTCAAAGGGTAAGAGATCCTTCTTTTTCACTTGTGTAAATGTACCACAGCTTTTTCCCCCCACTCATCTGCTGATGGGCACTTGGGCTGTTTCCAGATCTTGGCTATTACAATTGTGCTGTCATGAACATAGGGGTTAAGCACCCCGTACTTAAATGCAAACAACGGAACACCCCACAAACAGCTCTGTCACACTTCATTCCACGTCTAAAGAAGCGAGGTTCACGTCCAACGTCAGTTTTGTTGCTATTTCTACCAATTTTTCATGTTTTAAAAAATAACTAACAAAAAAAATAACTTCTAAGCAACTTCTAAATAAACAGTGTGATTGACCTTGAGGAGAGAACAGCCAGACTCCATAAACCCGGTGGCCGTCAACCCTGACTCAGAGGACACGGTGCTCATTGGCTTCCAGCCACGGTGACCTCATTGCTGGGAAATTCCGGGCCAAGGCTTTACACTTGGAATGTGCCTGCAGCATCTACGAAGGGACCATAAATGAAGAGCGGAGAGCTCATGAGGCAGTGCTCCCCCAGGGGCAGCAGGGGGCAGTGGAGACGCTGTTCACCCCTCACATCAACTTCTATAAGCAGCTGGAGAGAAAAAGTCTGTTTCCTTCCGATGGTGCTTCCACTTTAAACACCACACATGTACATGGTACATGTTTGAAAGACCATCTATTTCTGGTCCCAGCTGCATTTTCGGAGCTATATAAACGTTTACAGAGTGCAATGTGATGCCCACCAGCATTTCGGAGACGTACAGTGGCATTTCATAGAACGGGGGTGTTTCAGAGGGTAATAAATGCTACAGAGTGACCCTGTCTCCAGCAGCCAACACCGCCTCGCAGACACTCCGCCTCTGGCGGCACTAAGTTATCAGAGACGGGCTGCATCCCGTGAGCAGGGCCCGTGGGGCTGCGGGGCCCTGAGCTCACTGCGGACCCGCCCTTTCCCGGCCACCTGGAGAGGGGCCAGGAGTAACCAGAATGCCATGTCTTCGCGCCTCTCACCCTGCGTGGTCATCTTGTGCGCATGTTTTCTAACACCGAGCAGTTAGATTTCTGACGCGGGTGTTTTTCTCGGGGTTCCGAGGTCCAGGGATCCCCACCTGGAAGAGGCAGGGTGCGCATAGCCTGTCCCACCTCTGCTCAAGTTCCTTTCTCTCTGGGAAAGGACACGCTCCGCAGGCAGGAGAAACAAGCTGGGGTGCATTGGGCACTGGATATTTAAAATGTTCTCCACCCATGAGCAGACTGACATACATGTCACGCTTTTCAAAAATCAGACCTCATCGCTCCCCATCCAGCCCCAGGGCCAAGTGGAAGACTGGCTCTTTGGCTGCGCAGGGCCACACGAGGCGGCCCCTTCCTCCAGGCCGCCCAGCTGGACCGCAGCTTCTGGTCACAGATGCGTCCTTAGCCGTGACCCTCCACAACCCCGGCTTCAGTCTGGAAGCAACCACTCCCGTGCCTCCTGTGCTGAACAGCAGCACCCAGGGACACGGTGAACGAAATGGCTGCTGCATAGCGAGTGCCACACGGAGAGGAGAGTCCCGTGAAGCAGGGCTCTCGCTTCTCTCTGGACTTTGGGTCCATCTGGAGCATGTGAGGTCTGCCTGGCGCCAGCAGGGCCCGGCGCCGCCAGCGACACTCCTGGACCCACAGCCACGCCTTCCTCGTGCAGAACAGCCAGCCGGGCCCCCTGCGTGTCTGCGGCCACGTGGTCCTCGGGGAGAACACGCCAGCCGGGCCCCCGCGTGTCTGTGCCGCTCCTGGTCCTGCCCGCTGCACGAGGTCTGCCGTCTCATCACGGCCCAGAGCAGGCGGACATCCGAGCAAAGTGTCCAAAGGCAACGCTTGCCCGTCCGCGGACACCCACAACCGCACACGCCGGGCTCTCCCATGTGGAAGGCAGCACATGCATTGGGTCTTAAGTATTTCTCACCCGCATTAGACACCTGTGTGTTACCTGTGTGTCTTCATTATGTCACACCCTCCAAGATTAAAGGTCCACATTGTAAGTAGACTCTACATTATTTTTAAGTATAAAGGTTTTTCTCCCAAAACCAAGTACAGGGAAACACCTCCAGCAGGTGGTGCTGAGTTCAGCTACAATGTTGCGTATCTGATGCTTTCGCAGGAGATGTTAACGCCTCAGGGAATTACCCATCCGTGTGCCAAACACAGGAAACATGGAACTGCTTTGCACAGACACTGTGGGATGCTATTCCTCTTCGTTTCCCCAGTGGCAAGTGGTTCTGCAGCATTGAGTGTGGATGGGATGCCCTACGTGGATGGGGTGCCCTGCATGGGTTGGAGGCCCTGTGTGGGTGGATGGGGTGCCTCACATGCCTTGCATGGGGCCAGCCAGGGGAGCCCAGAGCCTCAGCCAGGGCCCAAGCACAGCTCTGTGCTCTCATGTGCCAACATGTGTTACCACCAGCAAGGACCAGGCTCTGGGCTCAGCCTGCTGCTTAGGAAACCTGAAGCCAGGATTCGGGGAATCCCAGCTCTTGGGCAAACCCCACACAACAAAGGGAACTGTTCCTTTGGGAAGCCCAGTCCCAGGGGAGGACAGAGCTGGAGGTGAGCTGGGGGGCTGTCAGGCAGCTCAGGGCGCATGGGGAGGGAGAGACAGAGGAAGGGAGGCAGGGAGGGACAGGCCCTGGGCAGCAGCAGGATGTGCCGTGATGCTCTCGCTTAGAGCCACTGGCTGGCTGGGACCAGCCCCGAGGCTGTGTTCCTGAAAGCGAGTGGAGCCACGCTGGCCCGTTCAGGCCACACCCTCGCAGGGACGGGCGGAGGGCCCTGCTCGCTGCCTTTGGGTTGCATCATCCCACAAGAAGGGCCGATCTTCTTTTAGTTTTGCATAAATGCTCCATCTGAGTGAGCAGTGGTGCCGGAGTACAGGCCTGAACCTACAGTCTTTCATGGTCCAGACCAAGCCCAGCAGCCAGGCGGCCCCGGGACTGCCTGGCGGAGGCAGCTCTCCTCCAGGCGCGCAATCCAAACTCGCCCTCCTGTCTGTGGACCTGCCCGCCAAGCTGAACACCAGGCAACCCTGCCTGCTCCCTCCCCGGAGGCCTCGCGCCTTGCTCTGCGCAGAAGGAACAGCTTAAGCAGAGGTGCAGGGGCCAGAGGGAGATGATGGGTGAGTTCTAGATCGACCACATTTCCTATGCCCTTTCATCCCAGCAGCCGAGTGAGTGGTGGGGAACCTCATCAACCGCTCAGTCACTCAGCCCCTGTGCCCAGCTCCCCGTGGCCTCCCAGCACCTGGACCGGACCTGGTACGGAGCCAACACCCAGCAAACTCAGTCAGATGACATGGAAGCACCTGGAAAGGAGGGAAGATGCGACGCAGCCTTGTCCACGGAGACCCCAGCATGGCCTCCCGACCATGAAAGGCCCATTGCCCGAGCACCGGGGTGGACTGGGGTCTGAACAAAGCGGCCTGGATGTGAATTTGGGGAGGACAGAACTGCTTGCATAACAGAGAGCAAGCATGGCCAGAGGATGGAAAAGTGAGGAGAGAGCAGTGCAGAGGGCCAAGGAGGCCACACGGGAGGAGGTCACAGAGAGGGAGGCCACAGGGAAGGAGCCACGTGGGAGGGAGGTCACAGGGAGGGAGGTCACGGGGAGGGAGGCCACGGGGAGGGAGGCCATGGGGAGGGAGGCCACAGGGAGGGAGGTCACGGGGAGGGAGGCCACGGGGTGGGAGGCCATGGGGAAGGAGGCCACAGGGAGGGAGGCCACAGGGAGGGAGCACATGGGGAGGGAGGCCACGGGGAGGGAGGTCATAGGGAGGGAGGCCGTAGGGAGGGAGGCTACAGGAAGGGAGGTTGCAGGGAGAGAGGCTGTAGGGAGGGAGCACACGGGGAGGGAGCACATGGAGAGGGAGGCCACAGGGAGGGAGGCCATAGGGAGGGAGGTCGTAGGGAGGGAGGCTTTAGGGAGGGAGCACACGGGGAGGGAGCACATGGAGAGGGAGGTGGGGAGCAGAGTGGACATCAGGGTGAAGTGGACAGCAAGGCAGCCGCAGTGTTGGGGACCACAGAGAACCACAGCAGGAATGTGCCCTGTGTCATTTGAATTTATCACTGTGTTGACCCCATGTTGAGGTCATGGGCCATGTTGGCCGGCCCTTGAAGCTCACTATCCAGTTTCCACAACTGCTGACTGCTGCGTGGGATGGAAGGGAGGTGCTGTGCCTGACTCGGGTGATGTCAGCACAGAGATAAAGATGCAGAGTCATCAGGGGCAGGAAGTCAGAACAGAGCCACTGCCACTGAGACCAGAACCCGGCCCACTGGCCCGCACAGGACACCATGTGCAGGGTGGGAGGTCCCCGCCGACATGCGGGCACACTGCATCCTGCCCAGTGGCCATGTTTCTGGTTTGGGACCCCTTTGTACTACGGTTCCTGAGAGGCGGGGTTTCCATTTGTCAGAGCCTCTGTATCTAGCGCAGCATCTAATGGATAGTACACAGTGTTTGTTGAATGAATAAATGGTGGCTTTATCATAGATCTTCTTCATTAAGAAATTCCTAGGATTAATGAAAAAATCAGATGGGAGGGGGGAGGCAGGGGGATGGGGGAGGGAGGAAAGAGGATGGGGGAGGAAGGCAGAGGGATGGGAGAGGGAGGCAAGAAGATGGTGGGAGGGAGGCAGGGGGTGGGAGGAGGGAGGCAGGGAGTGGGGGGAGGGGCAGGGGGATGGAGGAGGGAGGCAGGGGGTGCAGGGAGAGAGGCAGGGGGTGCGGGGAGGGAAGCAGGGGGTGGGGGGAGGGAGGTGTCAGAACAGCCGTTCCTCCTTAGAGTGAATGCAGTAAGTGGCTTCATTCTCAGACACGCTTCGCTCTCCTTCACCCTCCTTCCAAAATGTCCTCTCCTTCGCCTGTATCTGCATACAATGAGACTGAATTCACCGTGGAGGCCAGCCAGGCATGTGGTGCCGTGGTCAGTCCTTCCACGTGGCTGTGCCCCCCGTGTCACCTGCCTCTCGGACCCGGGGCATTCCCGAGGGTCTGCGTTCCTCGAGGCCATGGTCAGGGCTAAGGTTGGGAGGAGTACAGCGCCTGTCACTCTCCAGAGATGCGACCTGTCAACCACAGGCGGGTCCGCTGGAGAAGCCACTTCCAAACATGGACATGGGCACGGGCCGGCCTGGCATGGGCAGCGGGAGCCCTGCCAGCTCCCTGTGCCAGCCTCCTGCAGGGCTTCTCAGCCTCAGCACAGGGTGAGGGCACAAAGCGCTCCTGTCCCACATGCATGCAGCCTTGGAAATGATCAAAGTTTGTCCCAATAAGTAAAACAGACACTAGAAACCCTGTGCTGTGGGACTTCACAGTGGGGCTACGCGTTTCTGAAAGTAAGAGCTGAGGGCTTGCGCGACCTTCCCTTTATGCGGGGAGAGATATGGATGTGAGAGGAAAACATAGACTGGTTGTCCCCCGCACGCTGAGGATCGAACCTGCAACCCAGTCCCTCGGTGGGCGGGCTGATGCTCTAACCACTGTGCACTGGCCAGGGCTATGGGTGCTCCTTTATAGCTGCATTTGTTTTCACTTTTCCAGAAAACATGTAGCTACCCACTGATTAATAAAAGGAATATAACCCCCCAATACACACGCTGCAAGTCCCCAGACGCACTCATAGGGCTTCCTTCACGCGTGCCGTCTCCTGCCTCCCGGACCTGGGCTGCAGAGATCGGCCGTCTTTTGTGTTCCTGGACTTTTCTCATCAGGTTTTCCCTGTTTCTGATAGAAAAGCTCCCTCCTAACAGTAGGTTCTCAGGGTAAACCCTCGCCTTCCTCTCGGAAAGCCATCCCTCAGCAGGCTCCTCGCACTCTGGGGTCCGCCACTCTTCCCACACGGATGCTTCCAAGCCTACAGCCACGTGAGCAACCTACGACCCGAACGCCTGGCCTGTCTTTGGAACCAGAGATTCAAAGGGAAAATGGCCCCTTTTCTAAAACAAGGTCTAGACTTCTCATCTGTCTGGGGAGTGAAGACATAAGAGCAGGTAACATCCAGAGCCATGTCCCAGGAACAGACACGCTGGACACACACCTGCCTCCTGGGGAGTCGCTCCTCACTCGGGCACCAGGAGCGAGTTCATTATCCTCTACTCTTTCCATGTGCATGTCGGTAACAGACCAATATTCACTAGCAGCACGAAGGTGCATCTAGGTTAATGTGATAGGGCAACTGGGGGCGTGATGGGGTGAAACCGGGCATGTGCCCTGACAGGGAATCAAACTGTGACCTTCTGGTTCATAGGTCAATGCTTGACGCTCAACCACTGAGCCAGACCGGTTGGGCAGGAGGTAAAATTCGAGTGGACCCCTGAATAATGAAGACACAGAGATGCAAAGAACTGGGGAAAGTCTGTCCCAGCACAAAGGGCAAGCACACCCAAAGCCTGTGAGATGTGGAGGAGCTTAACAAATGTGAGGAAGAGAAGAAGGGAGTGAGGCCATAGGAGGCAAGCATCAGCCTGTGTGGGCACTGGGCGGGGTGTCTCAACTGGGCACGACTGATGTTTGGGGCCCATAAGTCTTTGCTTGGGGGGGAAGGGGTCCGTTCTGTACAGTGTAGGGTGTTTAGCAGTATTTGGGGACCCACTAGATGCCAGCAGGCTCTTTCTAGTAGTGACCATGAAAAAAAGTCTCCAGAAATTGCCAAATGTCCTAGAGGATGGGAGCAATACAGCCTCCAGCTGGCAGGCCCTGTTGTAGGTCAAGGTAAGCAATCTGGATGCCATTCCATGTGGAAGGGAAGCTATTAGAGCATTCCAGGCAGAGGCGGTTAGATCCCGGTTCCACGGGAGGAAGCTGATGGCTTCTGAGGTGAAAGACAAGAGGAGAGGCCGGGGGGGCAACCAGAGGCCCAAGTGGGAGACCATGGACTAAGCTGGCAGCCAGAGGAGCCGTCCAGGAATTAGGTGGAGGGCGCTGAGAGGAAGAGAAGAACCAGGCGTGGCCTATCTGGAGCCACCACAGAGGTGGACCTATGCCCTAAGCCCGAGATGGCAGTGCCATTCATTGATAGACAAGACTTGGAAGATTTGTGAGTGCAGCAGTTGGAAGTCCAGAGCTCTGTCAGCCGTATTAAGTCTGCGGTATCTATTAGACATCCAAGGGGAGATGTCAAGTAGGCAGTTAGATGTGTGAGGTGGCATTCTGAGGAGAGGTTGGGATTGGAGAGTTAAATCTATGTTTTAAGATGAAAGATCAGATGGGGTTACCCGGTGTATCAGCCTCCTAGGGATGCTGGGATAAATGACTACAAACTGGTGGCTCATACAACACAGGTTTATTCTCTTACAGTCTGAGGCCAGAAGCCCAAAAATCCAGGTGTCTGCAGGACTGAACTCCCTCTGAAGACCCTCAGGGAGACCTGTTCCTGGACTCTCCAGTTTTGGTGGCTCCAGCATCTCTGCCTGTGGCCTCATGACCACATCGCTCCAAGTCTGTTTCTTTGGTCACATTGCCTCCTCCCCTTCTGTTGTCAAATCTGTCTCTGTTTCTCTTATAAGGACTTTAGTCATTGGATTTGGGGCCCATCTGAATAATCCAGGAGACCCCTTCATCTCAAATTCCTTAACTTAATTACATCTGCAAAGACTCCTTTCCCCAAAGTAGGCAACATAAGGTATCATTCACAAGTTCTGGGGTTTAGGATGAGGACCTATTTCTTGGGGGGCCACCATTCAACCCACTACTCCTAGGGAGAGAGTGCAGAGAGAGAAGACAAAAGTCTTCGCCCTAAGGAAGGAGGTAGGGCTGAGGGAGGGAGGAAGAAAGGAAGAGAGAGGTAGAGAGAGATTGTTTTGTTTTGTGCCGAGTTTGTACTATACTAGCGACTGCCGCCCTGTTTTAATTCTTTCCCGAGGTCACAAAGGGCTAACATTTGAAATCTATTTAGCAAATTCTTTGGAACGTGCAACAGGCTTCCTAAGTTGAATTTAGGATCCAAACCTCTGTGATTAGCCAGTGAAATTAAAGGGATGGAGATCGATGATTCGAGGAAATCGTTTCCTCTGATGCCCAATATGGGAACGTGAAACACACCTCGGTGATGCAATTAGTGCTTCACCCTGGGAAAAAGAAATAAAGCCAGTGCTACCAATAGTACATTTTAGCTTTAATTACTGATGAACCAACATATCCTAAAATCCTCGAACAGAAATATATCCTGGAGGGTCAAAGTGTCATCTGTCTTACTAGGTAAAAATTGATGCCTTGGAGAAACACATTTTAAATCAAAATAAAATTGAGAATGACACCTGAGGAATGGTGGCATGAGAGATCCCCTTGGCCTCTCCCCCTGAAATTTCAGTAAGTTAACCAACTATAATTCCACAAAGAATTCCCTGCTCAATAGAGACACGCCTGAGAGACCTGAGCACTAAAGTATCTAAAGGTGGGCAACCAGGAATCAACAGGTAGGCGAGGAGGGAGGAAAGTGCAGCTGGCCCACAGACACCTCATCCTGGAGAAGGGAGGCAGCTGGTGGTGCAGTCCAGCAGGAGCAAATAGTGACTGAGCTGCAAACTGATAGAGCCCAGTGTGGCTCTCCACCCACAGGCTGGGTGGTGGTGTTTCAGACAAAGAAATGGAATCTCAGAGCCCTGTCACCACTTGGACTCCCAAAACTCACCTCCCGTTGCCCTTAGAGTCGGTTCAAGGAGCACATTATCTGTAAACCAAGACCTATTGCAGGAGAACAGCTGTTTTTCTCTGTGGCTGATCCCCAGGTGGGGTGCTTGGGGGAGACACCATGGAGTTCAGGGGTCGCCATTATAGTGAAGGCAAAACAAACCCCAACCCCAACTAGCATGACTATACAGTCTTACAGAAGCCATGGAGGTCAAGTTTGGGAGATAAAAGGTAATAATAATTTTAAAAAATCTTGTGATTCAGTGCCATCTACAGGAAAATAGCAGAAAAACCTCTTCAGAGGAAGCTGCTATATAGGCCATTAATATAGACAGATAGACATGCCTAGACAAAGGATAACAGCAAATACTATGAATAACCACCGTAATGAGGATGATCCAAAAGAAAATGAAAAAATCCCCAGAAAGCAAGCTGGAACACATGGAAATATCCTATATAATAAAGAGATAATATGTAAATTAACCCTCACGCCATCACAAGATGGCTGCCTATGACCAGGCTGGCAGGGGGGTTAGTGAGGGACAACCAAATGACTGAACAGCAGGCTGTGTGGTGCGACCAGGCCAGCAGGAGGGAGGGCAGTTGGGGGCAACCAGGCCAGAAGGTGGGGGCAGTAAGAGGTGACCAGGTCAGCAGGGTGGGCAGTTAGGGGTGACCAGGCTGGTGGGGGGGGGGGGTTGCAGTTGGGGGCAACCAAGCCAGCAGGGGGACAGTTGGGGGCAACCAGGCTGGCAAGGGGGGCAGTTAGGGGCAACCAGGCTGGCAGAGGGTGGAAGTTGGGGGTGACCAGGCCAGCAGGGGGGCAGTAAGGGGTGACCAGGCTGGCGGGGGGGGGGGGAGCAGTTAAGAGCAACCAGGCTGGCAGAGAGGGGGCAGTTAGGGGCGATCAATCTGGCACACAGAGGCAGTGAGGGGTGATCAGGCCGGGGGGGGAGGGGCAGTTGGGGGCAACCAGGCTGGCAGGGAGGGGGTAGTTGGGGGCGACCTGGCCAGCAGTGGGGGGCAGTTAGGGGTGACCAGGTAGGCAGGCAGGTGAGCAATTAGGAGCTAGCAGTCCAGGATTATGAAAGGGATGTCCAACTGCCGTTTAGGCCTGATCCCCGGGATTGGGCCTAAACCAGCAGTTGGACATCCCTCAAGGGTTCCCGGATTGGAGAGGATGCAGGTCCCCCCCGCCACCATACACTAATTTCATGCACCAGGCCTCTAGTGTGATGTAAATGTCAGAGGTTTGAAGATTGCAGTTCTGAAAATATCCAAGGAGATGCAAGAAAATACAGACAGGCAATTAAATGCACTCAGAAAACAAATCAATGAACAAACCAAGTACTTTACCAGATAGATTGAAACTTTTAAAAAGAACCAATCAGAAATCCTGAAAATGAAGCATGCAATGAAGGAGATTAAGAGTGCACTACTGAAAGGAACCAAGATGGTAGTGTAGTTAAACACTAGTACTTGCATCCTTTCACAATCACATCAAAATTACAACTGAAATACAAAACAACCATCATTCAGAACCACCTTAAATCTGGCTGAATGGAAGGCCTACAGCTAGAGAATTAAAGAGGGAAGCACCTTGAGATTGGTAGGAAGGACAGAAGCGTAGACAGGCTGGCCTGACACCCACCTGTGATGTGTTTTTGACTGGAGGGATATCTCAGCTGTGGAGGCCTCCTATAAGGACCAAGTGGTCGCAGCCACACACCAGGCCCCCAGCCCAAGGTTCCATAGCTGGGAAGAGAAGTCCCTGTAACTTCAGGCTCTAAAAACCAGCAGTCAGACATCCCTCTCACAATCTGTGGCTGAGTGACACAGAAACTGGGAGTCCTAGGCAGTTCCTCTTAAAGGGCCGGTGCATGGACTTACCTGGTCTCACTCCCTCTGAGCTCCAGTGGGGGAGCAGCAGCTTGAAAGGACACAGGGACATATGGGGAGGAACTGAATTGTCTGACATCAGGGCAAGAACTCAGAGGTCGCTTTCTCCCAGACAAAAGTGCCAGAACCTCCTCTGCAAAGAGCTGACTGGGCCGAAACCGGTTTGGCTCAGTGGATAGAGCGTCAGCCTGTGCACTGAAGGGTCCCGGGTTCGATTCCGGTCAAGGGCATGTACTTTGGTTTTGGGCACATCCCCAGTAGGGGGTGTGCAGGAGGCAGCTGATGGATGTTTCTCTCTCATCGATGTTTCTAACTCTCTATCCCTCTTCCTTCCTCTCTGTAAAAAATCAATAAAATATATATTTAAAAAAATTTTTTTTTTTTTTAAAAAGAGCTGACTGGCAGGCGCCATATCTGAGTCTTCATCAATGTGGCCCACACTATGCACCCCACCCTGGTGATTCCCTGAGAGCCCACCCCACCCAATTTGCAGCCCCACCCAAGCTGTTTGTAGTGTCTCTTCCATATGAATGGCCTGTCCTGGCTCAGGCTTCAGACTTTCCTAAAATCCCTCAAATAAGCAGCAGCTGGACTCAGTGTGCCTCATACCTATCAATAATGGATGGCTCCAGGCCCAGCACTAGCAACAGCTTGCCAAGCTTCAGAGCTTGGCCTCTCTTGGGTACCTCTAAACCCAACATAAGTAGCAGCCATCTGCAGATCTCTCTGTAGCTTGTGCCAGGTGGCCCCAGGCAGGGCACAGGCAATGGCTGACTTTGCACCTCCCAGGAGGCCCCAGAGCCAGTGCACCTCATGGATCGCTTCAGACCATACCAGATTATAACTCTACACATCCACAAGCGACACGCTCAAGGGGCAGACTCAGTGAGCACCAAAACCCCATTGAAGCAAGTCCTGCTCCATAGGGGTGTCTCCTGCAGAGCAACTCCCTCACCATAGTCACAGCTGGTCCCCACAGCCAATTAGCCTGGAAGTCAATTCCTCCCAGTGATGCCAACAGCAGTCAAGGCTCAACTACAATAAGACGGTGCACACAGCCCACACAGGGGTGCATCTAGAGTGCCAGCTCAGGTAAATGGGGAGGCTGAGCCACTGGGCCCTACAGGACACCTACTACACAAGGCCACTCTACCAATTCCAGGAGATATAGCAGCTCTACCTAATACATAGAAACAAACACAGGGAAACAAGATAAAATGAAGAGACAAAGAAACAGGTCACAATGGAAAGAACTAAGTGAAATGGAAGCAGACTACTAGATACAGTGTTCAAAACAATTGTTATGCAGTTGCACAATGAACTTAATGAGAGCTTTAAGGACCTTAGTGAGAGTGTTAAAGAACTTGGTGAGAATTTCAAGGAAATTAGTGAGAACAACAAAGACATGAAAAAGAACCAGTCAGAAATGAAGGATACACCAACTGAAATGAAGCAAAATTTACAGGGAATCAACAGTAGAGGCGAGAATTCTGAAAATCAAATAAATGATTTAGCCTAGGTAAATGCCAGTACTTGCTGCCTCCCACACCACATCAAAATTACAACTAAAATACAGAATAACCATCATTCAGAACTGCCTGAAATTTGGCTGAATAGAAGTCCTACAACTTGTTGTGGAGCAAATGTGAGTGAATGACCACTGGAGTCCAGACCAAATTAAAATTTAGGGAGCCTTTATTAGCTGGCCAGCAAATGCTCTGCCTTTCTCCACGCAGGGAGTCCAGAGAGCAGCCACGACCCTTTGTGCAGGACCACTTTTAAGCACATTTACCACATCCTGTTTTGCAGAGCAGGCAATTTAAGACAAAACAGTTTTTAATGTTAGGGTCATGTTATTGATGACTGTTGGAGAGTGGGAATTTTTGAGCACTACTGAGGCTGTGGACTATGCCCCCGATAGAGTTGTCAGTGCTGACACCAGGCCAGGCCTTGAGATACGGTCTCATGGCCCCTTCCCAGCACGTAGGCCTTCTTTCATAGAACACTGTCAGCTTTCTGAAGAACAGGATGACCCTGTGAATAACATGGTTGTCAATGGCATGACTCTGACGTTGCTTGGTAAAAACTGTTTTGTCTTGGGTTACTTGCTTTGCAAAAGCAGAATGTGGTTAATGTGCTTAAAAAGTGGTCCTGCACAAAGGGTAGGGCTGCTGCTCTCTGGACTCCCTGCGTGGAGAATGACAGAGAAGTCGCCCGGCTGGCTAATAAAGGCTCTTTGCTATTGCATCGAACTCGGCTCCTTGGTGGGTTTTTGGGGATCCTGAACACTGGGCATAACAATGACTATGTTATTTACAGGGTCATCCTGTTCTTCAGAAAGCTGACAGTGTTCTATATTACAAGGCTATTTTGTGAGGTGCAGCTGGGAAGGGGCCATGAGACCATATCTCAAGGCCTGGCCTGGTGTCAGCACTGACAACTCTATCTGGGGCATGGTCCACAGCCTTTCTGCAGTGTGCAAAAATTCCCACTCTCTAACACAACTAGAGAAGTAAAGAAGAAAGCACATTGAGACTGGCAGGAGGGGCAGAGGCATTAATGGGTTGGTCTGAAACCTACATGTGGCATCTTTTTCATTATGAGGTACATTTGCAAGGCCTCCTGTAAGAAGCAGGGATCCCAGCCACACACCAACCCCTCAGCCCAGGGTTCCAGAGCCACGTCAAGTCCCTGTAACTTCCAGCTGTAAAAGCCAGCAGGGATTGTGGATGAGTGACATGGAGGCTGCTGGAGTCCCAGATGTTCCTCTTAAAGGGCCTGTACACAAGCTTACATGGTTTCACTTCCTCTGAGCTCTAGTGCCAGGCAACGGTTTTGGGGGAATCCACAACATACAGGGAGGAACTGGGCTGTCTGGCATCGGGCCAGGAACTCAGGGGTGGCTTTATCCAAGACAGGGATACTCACAGGGGTCACTGATCCTGTGCTGGGACCTCCTCCATTGCAGAGCTGACTGGCAGCCATATCTGAGTTTCCATCAACATGGCTCACACTGTTCACTCCATCCTGGTGATTCCCTGAGACCTTGCCCCATCCAATTTGCAGCCCCACCCAAGCTGTTTGCAGCTGCTTTTCCATATGAATAGTCTGTCCTGGCTCAGGCTTCAATCTTTGCAAAAATTTCTTAAACAAGCAGCAACTGAAGTCAATGTGCCCCAAACCTATTGATAAAAGGCTGAAGACCTGGCATTAGCACCAGCCTTGCTTCACAGCTAGGCCTCACCTGGGCACTTCCTAGCCCAAAACATGTAGCAATCATCTGAAGATCTCTCTATAGCTCCTGCCAGGTGCCCCAAACTGTGGCTGACTTTGCACTTCCCAGGAGGCCTCAGAGCCAGTACACCCAGTGGACAGCTTCAGAACACACCAGATTACAACTATACACATCCACAAGGGACACACTCAAGGGGCAGACTCAGTGAGCACCAAAACCCCACTGAAGCAAGTCCTGCTCCATTGGGATGTCTCCTGCACAGCAGCTCTTCCACTGTAGTCATAGCTGGTCCTCACAGCCAGTTGGCCTGAAGGTCAATTCCTCCAGTGACACCAACAGCAATCAAGGCTCAACTACAAGATTGTGCACATACCCTGTACAGGGGTGCACCTACAGTACCCAGCTCAGCTGACTGGGAAGAATGAGCCACTGGGCCCTACAGGACACTTACTACACAAGGCCACTCTACCAATTCCAGGAGATATGCAGCTCTACATAGAAACAAACACAGAGAAGCAGCCAATATGTAGAGTCAAAGAAACATGTCACAAATGAAAGAAATGGCAGCAAACTACTAGATAGAGTTCAAAACAATGGTTATAAGATTACTCAAGGATCTTAATGAGAGCTTCAAGGGAATTAATGAGAGAGTCAAGGGACTTAGTGAGACTTTCAAGGATTAGTGAGAATGTCAAAGAAATGAAAAAGGACCAGTCAGAAATTAAGCATACACTAACTGAAATAAATTTACAAGGACTCAACAGTAGAGCAGAGGATTCTGAAAATCAAATCAATGATTTGGAATATGAGGAAGCAAAAAACACCCAATCAGAAGAGCAAAAAGAAAAAAGAATCCAAAAATATGAAGATAGTATAAGGAGTCTCTGGGACAACTTCAAGTGTACCAACATCCAAATTATGGGGGTGCCAGAAGAAAAGAGAGAGCAAGATATTGAAAACCTATTTGAAGAAATAATGACAGAAAACTTCCCCTATCTGGTGAAAGAAATAGACTTACAAGTCCAAGAAGAGCAGAAGGTCCAAAAAAAAAAAGGAACCCAAGAGACCCATACTAAGACACATAATAATTAAAATGTCAAGGGTTAAAGACCAAGAGAGAATCTTAAAAGCAGCAAGAGAAAAGCAGTTAGTTACCTACAAGAGAATGCCCATACAACTTCCAGCTGATTTCTCAACAGAAACTTTGCAGGCCAGAAGAGACTGGCAAGACATACTCAAAGTGATGAATAGCAAGAACCTACAACAAAGATTACTCTACCCAGCAAAGCTTTCATTTAGAATTGAAGGTCAGATAAAGAGCTTCACAGACAAGAAAAAGCTAAAGGAGTACATCACCACCAAACCAGTATTATATGAAATGCTGAAAGGTATTCTTTAAGAGGAGGAGGATGAGGATGAGGAGGAGCAGGAGAGGAGGAGGAGAAAAGAGAAGAAGAAGAAGGGGAAGGAGAAGAAGGTAAAAATACGAAAAATAAAATGGCAATAAACACATATCTATCAACAATTGAATCTAAAAATCAAACTAGAAAAACAAGAAATCTAATGAACAGAATAAACTGAAGAATAAAATAGAATCAGAAGCATGGAAACATGGAACAGAATGATGAATCTCAGAGGGAAGGGGATTGGAGGAGGCGGGAAGAGATTAATCAAAGATCTTATGTATATACTAGAGCCTGGTGCATGAAAATTCATGCACTGGAGGGGGGTCCCTCAGCCCAGCCTGCCCTCTCTCACAGTCTGGGAGCCCTCAGGGGTGGGAGGCAACTCAGCAATCAGGGGAAGGTGATGGCCCCATCTCACCTCTGTTGCTGCCATTGCTGGCAGCGCAAGCCTCGGCCAGCCCTGGTTACCTGAGGTTCAGGCGACCTGAGGCTTGCCTGCACCTTGGGCTGGCCCTGGGAAGCTGGGGGGCTGAAGGGACCGGGGGACTCTGGAGGCAGGCGCACGGCAAGACTGGGCCCACCTGGGGGCAGGCCCGGCCTTGCCGTGTGCCTGCCACCCCAGTGGGGTTGAGGGGACTCGGCACCCCCATCTTGTGGCTGTGGGTGCCACCATCTTTGAAGGTGGGGCAGTCAATCAGCACATTCCCTCCTTATTGATTGTGGGTGCCACCACCTTTGAGGGCGGGGCAGTCAATTAGCATATTCCCTCTTTATTGGCTGTGAGCACTGCGATCTTTGCAATGGCATGAGGGTCAATTAGCATATTCCCTCTTTTTAGATAGGATATGCATTACCTATGGACACAGATGATAGGTTGGTGAAGGCCTGGGGTGTGGTGGGAACTGGGTGGAGGGGGTACTGGGGCAGGGAGGAAAAGAGGACATCTGTAATACTCTTAACAATAAAGATTTTAAAAAATAAAAAAAGAAGACATATGAACAGCCAGTAGGCATATGAATAGATGTTCAACCTCACTAGCAATTAGGGAAATGCAAATCAAAACTACAATAAGCCTGGCTGGTGCTGCTTAGTGGTTGAGCATTGACCCATGAACCAAGAGGTCACGGGTCTGATGCCTGGTCAGAGTACATGCACGGGTTGTGGGCTCGATCCCCAGGATGAGGCAGCCAATCAACGTTTCTATCTCCCTTCCTCTCTCTCTAAAATCAATAAAAACATATTTTTAAAAAACTGCAATGAGATACCACCTCACACCTGTTAGAGTGACTATTATCAACAAGACAAGCAATAACAAGTGTTGGAGAGGGTGTGGAAAAAAGGGAACCCTCACTCATTGCTGGTGGGAGTGTAGATTGGCACAACCACTATGGAAAGCAGTCTGGCAATTCCTTTAAAAATTGAGAATAGAGCTACCATATGACCCAGCAATCCCTCTCCTGGGTATACATCCAAAAAACTTGAAATCATGTATTTGCAAAGATACATGCACCCCTGTGTTCACTGCAGCATTATTCACGTGGCCAAGACATGGAAACAACCAAAGTGTCCCGTGATAGAGGACTGGATACAGAAGATGTGGTCCATATACACAATGGAATACTACTCAGCCACAAGAAAGGATGAAATAGAGTCATTTGCAACAACACAAATTGACCTTGGGAACATTATGCTAAGTGAAATAAGTCAGAAAAAGCTAAGAATCATATGACTTCACTCATATGGAGGATATAAAACGAAACTCATGAACACAAACAGCAGAGGGGAGGGGTGGGGAGTGAAGGGGGTCCTAATATATGGTGACAGAAGATTTGACTTTGGGTGGTGGGCACACAGTGCATATGTCTGTTTAACTTGTAACATGGAAACCCACACCTGAAACCTATATGATATTAACCAATGCCACCCCAATAAGTTTAATTTTAAAAATGGAAAAATAAAATAAATCAAGTAAAATCAAATGTCTGACCTCAGAATGCAGAACCACTGTTGTGTTTTTCTGGGTGTGGCTCTCCTAATGGCTGTTAGAGCACCCTGGGGCTTAAACCTCCAGAACTCTAGGGGGTGCAATTTAAGGGAAATCTTCAACTTTCCTCCTAACGAAGTCATCTTGCTTCTAGAAGGGAGATGATGAGGGGGCAGGGTGTTTCCCTCCACTCACAGGACTGTGCACAAGCTGTAGGGCAGTGCTGTTGGGGATGGGTTAGAAACTGCAGCCTGTACTTCTGACTCCTCCCCCATACCATACCCTCTCCTATCTGCCCCAAATCCTAAGGGGTAAATGAATCACATGGACTGGGACCAGCTCATGTGGGGCCATGTGCCTCCAGGCAAGTGCAACATCTCTCCATATAAAAGCCTAATAGGCAAAGTGTCCCCTGGGGAGTTCGACCAACTAGGAGTTCAATTGCTCGCTATGACGTGCGCTGACTACCAGGGGGTGGCATGGAACAAAGGAAGGCCCCAGCCGGCATCAAGAAGCTGCTAGGGACCCTACCCATGCACGAATTTCATGCACTGGGCCTACAGTTTATTAAATAATGGACCAGTCAATTACTTAGCTTGGTGTACAAAGGTAAAGAAAAGCAAATTTATACTTAAAATTAGAGCATTTAAAGTAACATGAGAGGTCTCAAAAATCTTTGAGATTAAATCCAACTTGCTCTTTCACCACCACCCCCCACCCCCACTGCACCCACCCACCACCACCACACACTGTGTATATCCAAACAACATTTGGGTTTAAGTAAGGGTTTGTACATGCAACATGGACTGATGGAAACACAAACCACACAACCATGGGTGTTGCTGAGACCTGGAAGGATAGAAACAATGTCTACTACTCAAGACCGGGAAGAGAATGCCTGGCCAGTGTTGCTCAGTGGTTGAGTGTTGACTCAGAAATCATAGGTTTGATTCCAGGTCAAGGCACGTGCCTGGATGTCAGGCTTGATTCCCAGAAGAGATCGATGATGTCTCTCTCTCATTGATGTCTCTCTCTCCTTCTCCCTTCCTTTCTCTCTAAAAATCAATAAAAACATATTTAAAAAATAAAATAAAATAGAAAGAATGGGAAGAGTAAACTGAAGAGAGCCTGCAAGCATAAAGGTGGAAGCAGAAGGTGCGTCAAGGAATGGTTGAGGCTGAGAAAGATGCGAGGCTGCCCGGGTGGAAGGTCACGCAGGCCTTTGATGCAACAGCCTTAGCTCATCGCTGTCCTGTTCGCTGCAGAACTGGAGGGGTGTTTTGGCAAGAAGAGTGGCAGCGGATTCTAGGCCTATCCCAGCAGGCCGAGGGAGAGAGCAGCCTCAGTGCCAGCGCAGGCTCTGTGACCTCCCCCTGGTCCCCTGGCCCTGCGACTGACCAGAGTTCCTGCCCCTTGCTGAGTCCTCCCCTTCCCCTTTTTTCCCCCCCTCCCCCCTCCCTCTCCACCTATAACACAGGAGCGATGAGCACTGGCTCCTTCCAGGTCTGTGTGCGGATAACGTGCAGTAGTGGCTACGGAAGATGTGGGTGGTTTACTGCAGTGAAAGGGAGCTGAGACCTGTGACCCCACTCAGGCTTCCTCATCTGCTCCAATAGTCACCACTCTCTCCATGGACCCATCAGATAGCGGTGGGGGCCACCAGGTGCTCGATGTCACGGGGACAGGGCATTTAATAGCAACCATTGGCCCAGAGCAATTATTGCCATCTTCACAGACGGCACAAAAGTCTGGGCGATGAAGTGGCTTTCCAAATCCCGAATCTGATACTCGGACGGCCTGGGGTCCGAGTGCAGGTCTGATTACGAACACACAGGCCCACGGAGTAGGTGACAGAGACCAGATGGGGGCCAGAGAGCTGTGGGCGTGGCCCCAAGGGCACGGGTGGGTGTGTGGCCAGCCCAGCCCACCTCTCTTCACTCATTCACAAGAGCCTTTCAACTCAGAAGTGTCTGGGGTCTGGCGTGGAGGATCGCAGGGTCTGCTGTGCACGTGGACTCATCTGCTCGGTTACCCAGGTTACGGCCTTGAAGTGCTCTTTGATGCTTGCCCTCCGGTCTCCATAACCATCAGCAATTCCTGCTGACTTCCCTTAGCAATGTTTCCAGAACTGCTGGCTTCCTTTTCCCTCATGTAACACATATCTATTGCATTCCAGAGCCTCCGCTGGAAACATGCACCCACGTCTGAACACTCGTGTCCTGTTCCTGTGGCTCCTGGGCGCCCTGTACGTGGTGGCCACACTGACGCTCCCCACACTCCTTCTCACTCCCATGCTTGTTCTGACCTCACAAGACCACACTGTGTCTCTTGGAAATAAAGCTCCAGTCCTTTGCCTGAGAGGCACACTCTGGTAACGTGTGGATATAGGCAACCTTCCCGATACTCTCCTGTCTCTCTCCTAAGCTGCTGCCCTGGGCAGATGGGCCCTCTCCTGCTCCCCTAGCAATGCCTCATGCAAACTGAACTCTGTATATTGGCTCAAGTTCTTCCTCCTGCCTGCACTGCCTCCTGTTCTCTGCTTCTCTCTTCTGACTCCTGTGCTTACACGGGCCCCATTCAACTCTCCTCCCTCTAAGAAGCTTGCCCGTCACCTCTGTGCACAGGAAAAGAGGTGGGACACATCCTTGCCATTCCAGCCACGCCTGGCTCAGAGCCCTGTGACACCTGAGTGCACACAATGGCAGGACATTTCATAGCAGGGTTACCATGTAACATTGCAGATGTGGATACTGATTCAGGTGCCATTTGCTGGGCCTTCTCCGAGGACAGCAGCGGGTGGCCTGATGAAGACAGCAGGAGGTTGAGGGCCAGGTTCTGAGTTCAAGTCATCACTCACACGGTCTGAGCGTTATCATACCCCTGTTTCTTCATCTTCAAACATCCTATGTTATAAAAGCCTAATATGCTAAGTGTCCACCCATTCATTCAACCATTCAACCAGTTGCTATGCGCACTGACCATCAGGGGGCAGACGCTCTGACCAGTAGGTTAGCTTGCTGCTGGGGTCTGGCCCATCGGGACTGGGCAAGACAGATCAGACATGCCCTGGAGCCCTCCCATGGTCCCTCCCTGGCTGGCCAACCTCCCACATCCCTCCCTGGCCCCCTCAACTTGGTCTGCAGGGATTGGGCTGAAACCGGCTCTCTGACATGCCCCGAGGGGTCCCGGATTATGAGAGGGTGCAGGCCAGGCTGAGGGACCCCACCGGTGCACGAATCCATGCACCAGACCTCTAGCAGGGATAATATTCTACTTCCCTCACAGTCTCATCATGAGGAATGAGTGAGTTAATATGTGTAAGGTTCTTGCACAGAGGCGGCACCCCACAGGGAGGGCTGAGTAGGTGGCGGGTATTATTCTTCCTTACACATTTCTCAGTGCAGAGCTATATAAATCAGACACATATATCTGTGTCTATACAATGGAACCTCAGTTCTCAAACTTTATTTGTTCAGGAAGTCTGTTCGAGAAGCGATTTGTTTGAAAACGGAATCATTTTTCCCCATTAGAAGTCATGTAAATTGAATTAATCTGTTCCAGACCCCCAAATGCTTCCCTTTTAACCTTTCTCAGTTGCCTGTCATCATTGTTTTGTGAGCACTTTCATACCCTTAGCAGCATCCACAGTCTGATGGCCTCTTTATGTTTTAAAATTGTGCTAATTGTTGATTTTGCCATGCCATACTTGGTAGCCAGATCAGATACGCGAACTCCTCTATCATACTTTGAAATCATTTATTTTTTAAGCTCTATCGTAGTTCTCACAACTTTCTTTTTCACTTTGCTGCTATCACTAACCTTCTTAGGACCCATGGTGACTTACAATACATATTCCATAGTAATAAGCAGCAGCAAAAGCAAAAAGACACAGAAATATTCACAGCACAATTTTCTGAGATGTTAACGCAAGGCTCAGCAGTAAACTGACTCATACTCGCCCATCCTTCCCTTTGTTGTTATCTTTAGAGACGTGGGACTGGTCACACAGGGATCAGCATGAAAGGGTGGCTGAAAGATATGTGCTGAGTGTGAAATATGATCCCATGAAAACCCACACATTTAAATAGAGAACCAAGTTTTGTTCAACAACCGAGATGTTTTCCGTGAACAACTTATGCGAGATGGGAGACGTCCGAGAACTGAGGTCTGACGGTACCTGCCTGTACCTGGAAGGGTAGCTGATCAACTAACCCAGTGGTTGGCAAACTCATTAGCCAACAGAGCCAAATATCAACAGTACAATGATAGAAATTTCTTTTGAGAGCCGAAAACTGACTTCTGCGCATGGGTCACGAAGTTTCAATTGCACTGTACGTGCGTGCTCGCACGTGGTATTTTGTAGAAGAGCCACACTCAAGGGGCCAAAGAGCCGCATGTGGCTCGAGAGCCGAGGTTTGCTGACCACTGAACTAACCCATCCATTTGGGGGGGGGGGGGTAGGAAACAACAGCTATTCAAGAACGCATCTTCCCCAGCGTGGCTGAGCCCGAATCACGCCCGGGGTCCCACAGCGTCACTTGCCCATCCGTCTCCTCCCACCTAGCTCTTCTGGGTCAGGGGGGAGCAGCACACTATGTCAGCTGAGACTCTGACCAGAATAGAAATGCCCATTTTTAGCGGAAGGTCCTCTCACAATTGTGACAGATGTGGTCCCTAGATGGCAGTGAGGAGTCCCTGGAGAGAGCGCTTGGGTTATAATTTGTGGTCAGTCTGGAAACAATCTCTCAGACTCTCCCTGTGAATAATCTTCCTGACGTTAAAAAGGAAAGAGGAGAGGGAAAGAAATGGAGGGGGAAAACAAATACAAAAAGCACCCCACTGTTGAATAATGAAGATATTTAAGGCACATCCGTGGGCAAACTGCCAGTTTTTAAAACATGTCTTAGTTGTTTTAATGATGTGTGCCAAGTGTGAATATGATTCCATGAAAAGCCACACATTTAAATAGTTTTTAAAAGCCCACAATGAATGGGGCTTCGTAAGTACCACAGTCAGCCCTGTCTGGGAAGAAGAGCGTGAGAGACGATAATGCCAAAGAGAGGCCAGGAGGAGGGCATAAACACCTACGAGCTGTGTGTCGGGGGTCTCAGGGCAGAGGCGGCCCCGGAGCCTTGGGGAGAGGGGGCATAGCTTTGCTCCACCTTCTGCATTGACCTCTTCCTCCCCAAGCCCAATGCGGCCCAGTTTTGTCAGAGAAAAATTCACTACATCACTGACTCCACACGCGGCTCATCCACTCTCTGTGCCATGTGGCTCAGGATGTCATACTCATGCTCACACACTGCTCTTCCACTGTTTCTCACATTTCACCCATCTGCAGCCTCCCTGGACAGGCATTCAAGAAGCGCATATAAAAATCAATCCGGGTTCACCCAGAATGCACAATTCAGACAGGACATCCTTTTCTCATCCATTACAAGGTTTCGTTTTGGATAGCATATAAGAAAAAAACATTAAAGATAAAACAGAGAGCTGTATCACTAAATGTCAACATGGGAGAAGCATCTACGTGTGGCACATGCAGCCTTGATGAAGGAACCTCCTTCCCTGTAAATGCCCACTGCTCTGGCTGGGCACACGTGTCACCCCTCTCCATCCTCACCCTCAGTGTAGTGCAGCGCCTCCTTCTGGTTTGCCCAGGGAAGGTGGGCTGCTGCTGTCTCCAGCTCCATCCTCCTCATCACTCCTTCAGGAGGAGGGCTGGTGCGTGCCTGGCGCCTAGGCTGGGAGAAGGCACTGGGCAAGCCGAGCTCAGGTGCATACCCCCACCCAACGCCTCCCCCAACCCCTCAGGGAGCTATGCCCCCTCTCCCCGAGGCTCCGGGGCCGCCTCTGCCCTGCCTCAAGAGGTGTCAGCTGCCCTGAGATCAGTGTAGAAGCGTGGGCTCTCCCCACCACTGTCCGACGCTAGTTGGGAAGGTTTAATTCTGGGTGAAATGTTAAGATGCCTGCTACGGCTTCATATCTTGGCCATATCTGTAAATTTAGTTGAGTTTTCAAAAAGTTGTATATTTAAATCTTCATCTGTTTCTAATGGTTTGTTTCTCAACTGTTTCCAATTTCAAGAATAGATAGAGCCCAGCGGGTGTGGCTCAGTGGCCCAGGAGGTCACGGTTGGATTCCTGGTTAGGGCACATGTCCTGGATGGATTCCAGCTCCATCCCCAGTAAGGGGCATGAAGGAGACAGCTGATCAGTGATTCTCTCTCATCATGGATGTTTCTCCCTCTCCCTTCCTCTCTAAAAAATCAATAAAAATCTATATTTTTTAAAAGAATACAGTTTGCATTTTATGATGAAAAATGCTCATTTGGAGAAATTACATATATTTACTATTTACAGCCCGTAAATAGCGGAGTGAGAACTTCATCCGCGGCCTACGTTCCTGCACAGACCAGGCCTTTTCGGGGCCAGTGCTGCCTTCTTTTTGATGGACAGTAAAGATGACCACAGCATAGCCCTGGCCAGTGTGGCTCAGTTGGTTGAGTGTCGTCCCATGCACCAAGAGGTCGTCGATTCCACTCCTGTCGGGGCACATGCATGGGCTGTGGGCTCTGTCCCCTGTGGGGGCATGCAGGAGGCTCCAACTGGTGATGTTTCTCTCTCTCAATTATGCTTCTCTCTCCACCTCCCTTCCTCTCTCCCTAGAATCCCATACTTAGGTCATTTGTTCTTAATTCTGCTCCTATGAACCAAGAGGGCATTAGTGCAATCAACCAACTTCCAAAGTTCCCCTTTCATAAACCACAGCTGAAAATCCTGAACAAACAGAGCTCTAACCCAACCACTGCAAGCCTCTCTGTAAACAAGTTCTAGCGGAAGGGAGGAGAGGGGATTTTTCTTGTGCTTACAGAGCCCACGAGCCAAAGACGTTTCCTGTTGGGTCACTGTGGACACTTCAAATTCTTTAGGTTTTCTGGAAACACCAGACAGATCCCCCAAACGAGGGAGACACTGACTAAGAAGCAGTTTAGAGCACGGTGAGCCTGGCATCCAGTTCCTCAGCTCCACTGCCCAGTCACGCACGCACGTCCCACCGGGATCTGAACGGACCCCACGAGCTGGAGTTAAGCTGTTCTGTGCCCTGACGTTGTTTAATTTTCCAGAGTTCGAAGCTGCCTCCTGACCCGGGAACAGAGGCTGGTACAGGGTGAGAGCTCCCTGCTCCAGGCCAGGCCTTAGCCACACGAGGCTGATCATGGGGAGAGCATGCGGGGAGCAGAGGAGAGAGCAGAGCAGGCAGTGAAGGTGGTTCAGGTGGCTTCCAGCGACCCCGTTGGCCAGGTCGGCGCCTCCTCAGCTTCCAGGAGGACCCGCTTGCTCGGAGCTCGGGCTGTTGACCTGAACGTGCTGAGAAAGTCACATGGCGCAGAGTCCATGGAAGGGGAGTGGCCCCCCTGCCTGGAGCCGACAGGGGAGGGCCCACCGCACATGCCCGGCGGCCCATAAAAGGCAAGGCAACTCGGGGGCCTCACTGTGCAATATACATGGGCCTGATGTAAACCGGCTTACGGCCGGGTGGACAGAGACAGCAATAACACCGCGATGACAGCGACCCTCATCACAGGCTCTCAGGGCCCAGAAGGCAGTCTGTGGCCTCAAGATGAATTAAACCACTGGGAGCCGATAAAAATGGGGTGTCTCGCACAAACTGAAACCCAGGTGAAAATGCATCTTGACAGGACGCAGAGATGGCGCGGAGTCACTGGCCACGAACTTCAGCTGCACTTGCACAAAAGCAAGACCACTAAGTACCCCGGTGAAAAAGTCTGTCAACTCAAAAATACATGAGAAATAAAAATCGTCAGCTGCAAGTTCCGCCCCCACGGCCTCGCCCAAAGGGGCTCCCTGACCTCACCGGTTCTCCCAGAAACAGCCTTTGACGATGTCCCTGTGGGAGAACGCACAGCCCATGGGAGGCATTTAGCGAGAGCACCCGGCAGGGACACTGAATGACCTGAGATGTTGGCATGAAGTGCTGAGGAAGCAGCGTGCTCCAGGGTGACGCTTGGGGGCTTCCCATCGGCAGCACCGGGAATGGAGAGGAACGGGCTGCCTGGTGCTGATGAGGCTGGGAGTTGCAGACACAATGTCAGCAACCGCTAGCGGAGCGGGAGCAAAGGACACCGAGGGTTCCCCGGGGTTCCCTTGAGCCCTGTGAGGGCTGCACTCTTCCTTCTGGGTGGCAGACTCTATAACTGGGTCACAGAGACCCCAAAGGCGGGGCCCTCTCCCCATCACCTGCTGCTGCGTTCACCTGGAGCTCCTCGAACAGCACAGCTGGGCCCTCGCTGGGCCAGAAGGGCCGCTTTTGCTGGATGTCTGCCTTGCTTTCTAACCTTCCCAGTCAGGTCTCACCGGAAGCAAGCCCTCCCAGCTACAGCAGGTGCGTGTGTGAGGGTGTGGCACTGGACCTCCGTGCAGTGTTTCATGGGGGCCTTTGGTGGAGGGTGCTTCGTGCAGCCGCTTTTCTCTGCTTTCCATCAGCCCCTGTTACCTGGCTGATGACAAGTGACCCCTACACACCTCTATCAAGACACCTGCTTTCTCCAGGTGCTTCCCTAATAGCGCTTTTGTTCGTTTGTTTGTTTTAATTTAAAAGAGAAGGGGAGAGGGAGAGAGAGAGAAACATCAATGATGACAGAGAATCATGGATCAGCTGCCTCCTGCACGCCCCCTACTGGGGATCGAGCCCACAACCCAGGCATGTGGCCTGACCGGAAATCAAATGGTGACCTTCTGGTTCATAGGTCGACACTCAACCGCTGAGCCACACAGGCCAGCCCTAATAACGTTTTTAAAGAGTGTTAAACTATTCAGCTGAAGAGATGCTTTCAAAACAGCCCTAAGAGAAACCTCTGAGGGGCAAATGGTTGACTATTTTGATCCCACACATGTAGCACCCTCATGTGAAGTCAGTGTGTTAAGGAACGTTGCGTGAAGGGGTCAAAAAACACCAACGTCCAGTGACCAGATGGTCAGCCTGGGAAGTGCCGCACAGCACAGCGACCATCGTTAACAACACTGTCCTGTGTATTTGAAAGCTGCTTAGGGAGCAGATCTTAAAAACTCGAACAAGAAAAACATGGTAACGATACGATTTGATGGATGTTAACTAAACGTACTGTGCTAATCCTCTGCAATATGTTCAGATATCCAGTCATTATGTTGTACACCTTAATGAACACGATGTTATATGTCAATTCCATGTCAATAAAACTGGGGGGGGGGGTGCTTTTACTTTGAAAAGCATGCTAAGACCTGTCGTAACATTCTCACGCCAACAGAAATTGAGCACCAACTTGGGGTGACTTTTACAGATATCTGTGGCACTGACGGCAACGTGACCATCAGTAATGTTTTATGCACACTTACACCTCAACGTGCAAATGTCTCCTGAAACACACCTCCTGGGGCTCACACTGACTCCAGGGGCGCTGGCTTCGCTCAAGACGTTTCTAAACCCCTTTAAAGCCAGATTGAGTTACCACGCCGCCTGACCGCCATTTGGTGTTCATGGTACCAGGAGCCGCCACTGAACCTGCCAGCGAGCCACTCGCCCACAGAGGCCTCGAGACTGGGTACCTGCTGGCCGGGGGCTGCCTGTGTCGCACAATGGTCAGCAGCATCCCTGCCTCCATCACTCAACACCAGTTGTGACACCCACAATGTCTCCAGCCATCACCAACTGGCCTTTGCAGGGCAAAGCAGCCCCTGGCTAGAACCCCGCCTCGCACGAGAACCATGGACATATGCTGCTCACTGCTAAAATTTTTTAAAAATTTTAAAGTATATTTGTATTGATTTCAGAGAGGAAGGGAGAGGGAGAGAGGGACAGAAACATCAATGATGAGAGGGAATCATGGATCGGCTGCCTTCTGCACACCCCATGCTGGGGATGGAGCCCGCAACTCAGGCATGTGCCCTGAGTGAGAATCAAGCCATGACCTCCTGGTTCATAGGTTGTCACTCAACCACTGAGCTATACCAGCTGTGTGTGCTGCTCACTTTATAGTTTCAAATCATATACATCATGTGGGGCAGTTTGAAAGAAGAGATCCCTCACCTTTAAACCAAGTGAGACTAGATGTTACTTGCTTGGTATAACAGAGTTTATATTTAGGAAAAGGATGTGCTTTCCAGGTCAGACCTCAATACCTGTGACAGTAGGAAGGCATCCACTCCTTTTCTCACTCCACTGCTATTACTGAGCTTCTGCAGGTGACAGATGCCTGCTGCGCCGGCGGCTTCGTGAAGAGACAGGCACACAGCCCTAGGACACGCAACTCTAGGACACAGCCCTGAGACACACAGCCCTGGGACATACAGCCCTAGGACACAGCCTTGGGACACAGGCCTGGGACACACAGCCCTGGGACATACAGCCCTAGGACACAGCCCTGGGACACAGGCCTGGGACACACAGCCCTATGACACAGGCCTGGGACACACAGGTCTGGGACATACAGGCCTGGGACATACAGCCCTGGGACACAGGCCTGGGACACAGCCCTGGGACACAGGCTTGGGACACACAGGCCTGGGACACACAGGCCTGGGACACACAGCCCTGGGACACAGCCCTGGGACATACAGCCCTAGGACACAGCCCTGGGACACAGGCCTGGGACACACAGGCCTGGGACACACAGGCCTGGGACACACAGGCCTGGGACATACAGCCCTGGGACACAGGCCTGGGACACAGCCCTGGGACACACAGGCCTGGGACATACAGCCCTGGGACACAGGCCTGGGACACAGCCCTGGGACACAGGCCTGGGACACACAGCCCTGGGACACAGGCCTGGGACACACAGCCCTGGGACACAGCTGTGGGACACAGGCCTGGGGCACAGCCCTGGGACACAGCCCTGGGACACACAGCCCTGGGTCACAGCCCTGGGACACACAGCCTGTCCCCAGGAGGTCTACAGCTCAGCCTGTTCGGCTACGCTTACAGCGGGAGAGACGGGTGCCTGATGCCACAGGTGCTGGTGTAGAGCGTTAATCAGGGGTCTCATTATCTACATTTTATGAAGTTTTGACATCTTTGGCAGGGGGCAGGGGTCAGGGATTGCTGACTGGACAGAGACTGCCTCTCCAGAGCTGGTTAATTCCCCGAAGGATAAACAACACAGTCCTGAGACCACCTCTTTTGATCCCAAGTCCGTGCCCTCAGCCATCTTGATCTAATGCTCACCCACAAGCCCACAGTCCCCTGCCCTAAATCAACCCAAGTTTCAGCCCCAGACAACCAGAGGGCCCCGTGCCCCACGGCCCAGGGGAATACTCCCCCAGCCCATTCCCCACCGAGCTTTGCCCCCCATGGAAAACAACACAGACTGTAAGGGGTGCCCACCTCCCTCGGTCCACACGCTGCTGGACTCCGGCACTCCCCATGTGGCCTGCGTGGCATAGCGTGGATGCCCCTTCTCTGGAAATGTAAGTGGTGAGAACCTGTTGGTGGCATTAGCCTCTCCATGTTGTCACTCAGTCTCATCTAAGAGTTTAAGTCCCACAGGTGCCCCCATTGAGATGATACAGAGTTGGGGGACCCTGCTCCAGTTGGGGGACCAGTAAGGCTTCCATGACGAAGGACAGATGTGGCGAGTGAAGAGGGGCCACATCTCATGCCAGGACCGACGTGTGTAAATGCCCCGGCGTGGCCTGGCTAGGATAGGAGATGGAGGCAGACTCAATCAGGGTGTCCGTCTCAAGGCAAGGGGGAGTCGTTACATATTTAATCTGGGTGAGTAGCAGGATTTGATGGTTTTACCAGGGAGATCCTAGAGGCCGCACGGTGGGAAACGGGCCTTAGGGGGAAAGAGGTGGATGGAGACCAGGTAGTAGGTTTCTGGGCAACGCAGGAAAAGACGGGTGTGTCCTGGGAGAAGCTTGTGATGGATGGGCCAGGAGCTGGTAAATAAAAGGACGTGCACCAGGAAGAGCTGAGCTGACATGGTGAGAGGGAGCAGAGGAGGTTAGCCAGGGTTCTGGTCAGATGCTCAGGTTCCTGCCACTGAAATGAGGAGCCAGGAGGAGGGCCCAAGGGGACAGGGGAGGCAGCTGGACAGGCATGTGAGCCAGACATGAAACAGGGCTGCCCAGCATTTAGGAAGCAGAGGAGAGCACCGCCTGGAGAAGGGCATTGAAAAGCGTGCCGGATGGTATAGGAATGGCCACGGCAGCCATGAGCTGAACCTGGACAGGTGAGATGGACAAGAGCAAAGCTCAGGTCAGCACCCAGAGAGTGTCAGTGCAAACCCACGGAAGGTGTCCTAGGAGACTCTCCCTGTGCCTCTGTGTTCTCCCCTCCCCCAGGCCCACTGTCTCCCTTGGGGGAACTTTTGGTCAGGACTCCTGGTGAGACAGCTTCAAGCAGGGCCTGGATGTGTGCTTCCCCAGCACCCAGGCCCTCAGCCCCAGCACAGCACAGCACTCATGAAACCCAGGGGTGCCATTGGACACAGGGGTGCTATACCTCCTGTGCTGACAGCACCATCCTGCTCACCATAGTGCCCCCAGCCCGAGGTAGAGCATGCAGGAGGCATTCAACCAGCATCTACATATATAAAAGCCTAACATGCAAATTGTCTCCTCAGGAGTTCATCTGGAAGAATGGGAGTTCGATTGCTCGCTATGACGTGTGCTGATCACCAGGGGGTGGTGCGGAACATGGCAGGTGACCGGCGGCAGCAAGGCACTGAGGGAGTGAGAGAAGGAGGAGGCAGGGAGGCGGGGAGGCCTAGGGACTCTACCTATGCACAGATTTTGTGCACCAGGCCTCTAGTTTGCTGAATAAATGAAAAAAATGTCGTTCTCATGCTTGAGACACTGTGAAACCGAAATGTGGGGTGTTTGAGTCCAAGTTCCTTGTCTCATGAAATGGAAGAAGTCGTGGACAAAAGTGGTTGTGGAACCAAAGTTTATTGGGAGAAGCCAGTCCTGGGAAAGGGGCAGCTGGGGTCCAGAGTTCCTTTCCATATTACAGGTCAGCATCTGAGTGAATTAAAGTCTGTTAGTCCACATGTGGAGGCCACAGGGCATAAGCCCTTGGGCCCAGGGATGTGCCAAGGAGGAGAGAGAGAAGAGGAAGAGGGAGCTTTCAATTTTAATTTAGGGGTGGAGACAGCCTTGCTAGGTCCTTTCAAAGAATTCTGCCTTAGCAACATCCTGGGGATTGGTTTAAATGCCTTACTGCCTTGTGATTGCTTATCTAGTAATATCCGTATATTTTAAAGTTTGTGCCTCTCCTCGCACTCCCTTGTTTTCCCGCCTAGTTGGGATATCATAGTCACTGGGCCTCGTTGGTTTTGGGGTTTTGCTTTCCCTTCCCGTGGTCCCACCTCTCTCTTCCTCGCTTCCTCTGTCTCCTCCATAGGACTGTCCTCCAGGCAGTCAGTCGCCTGAAGCCACTGTGTCTTCCTTTGGAAACAGCCCCGTGTCTTCCCGCCACAGGAGGGCAGACAGAAGCAGGACTAGAGCTGGAGTGGATGTGCTCGCTGACAGGCATGGGGGCCAGAGCTGAGGGCGGACACCGGCTGAGTGTGTGCTGCCCTGCACCTTCAGTAGAAACACCACCACAGGCACCAAGCTTAACGCGAGGATGCCCGTCCCCAAGGGCTGGACTGGGAGAGGAGGGCTCCGCCAAGTCAGTGGAGGGAACGAGGCAGGTTTAACAGGTCTGCAGTGTGACGGGGACCAGTTTTAGGTTTCAGTCTTGTAACAATGTGAACACTAGAGAATCACAGGGTCAAGCAACGGCACTTCAGGGGCTGTCTGGACCACAGGCACCGTCCCAAGTCACTTCTCTGACCAGTTGGTGCAATTGGACATGGAGGCACCATTGAATACAGGGGTGCCATGAACCCGGGGGCACCACTGAATACGGGGGTGCCACTGAACACGGGGGTGCCATTGAACCCAGGGGTGCCATTGAACCGGGGGGTGCCATTGAACTCAGGGGTGCCATGAACACAGCGGCCTCCCTGCAGACACAGCACAGAATCACCGGGAATCATCCTTCCTGTTTGTAAACTAAAGGCAGCGTTTCCTACAAAAGCTGGGAAGACACCACCTCACTCCTGAGTGGCCACCCCACTTCCCCGATGTCCTCCACGAGGTGTGCAAAAGAACCCAGGGAGGGTCCCACGTGTGAGTCCCCTCCCGGCCCCTTGTGGACGTGGGTCTTGGCCTTCACAGCCAGCTTGCACGGGTGGATGACCGAGTGCCCAGGCCCTGGAACCAAGCTCACACAAAAATATCCTAAATAGGGCACGGGGGAGACTGGTGAGGCTATAAATATGACAGGGCGGAGTACACTTCTGTCTGTATTTCTCCAGCCAGACACTGCCGAGCCCACTGTCAACACACGGACGTTTTTGTTGTTGTCAAGGAGTGTGTGTGGCTTCGTTAGGCTCTTTCAAACTCTGCATTCGTCCCACGTACAGATTGAAACCCGGAGGGAGGGCTGAGTGAGCGTCTTCTTCTTCGCCTTCGGGCCTTCACCCTTCACAGCTTGGTAGCAGAGCAGGGCTGTCGCGTGCATGCCAGTGGGGCGGGGGGGGGGGGGGTGGTTTGGGGGGGTTGGGGGGAAGGAGAGGGGAGGGGAGACCAACCAGAGGACACGGGAGGGGGGGGGGCGGGGAGGAGGGAGGGGAAGAGAAGGAGCGGCAGCACTCTTCCCCACCAGCTGACGTTTGTAGAGACAAAATCTTCGTCAAGAGGCCCAGTGTTTGAAATGCGCTCAACTCATCGTTCTCAAAGGAAAAAATAAAAGTCACGGGGCTATTTTTAAAGTATCTAAAAATAAGGCCTTATATATAGTACACATTTTAAAAACTCAACACATTTCAAGACGACGTCTGAGGAAGAGATTGAGTTATGTCTCAGCATGGCTGCATTTAAACGTTTGACAAATAAAAACACTCAGAGAATGGCAGGTTTTCCGTTAAAAGCAGTGTTTGACGCTGTTCCAATTTGGATGGCAATGACTTTTCTGGAATTATCAAGAAATTGATGTCGCCCTGGCTGGTTTGGCTCAGTGATTAGAGCGTCGGCTCGTGGACTGAAGGTTCCGGGTTTGATTCCAGTCAAGACACTGCTGAGCTGATGCATGCAGACCCCAGGATGCTCGAGGGGCGGGGGAGGACAAGGGCGTGTACCTGGCTGGCAGACTCGATCCCCAGTCCTGGTCAGGGCGCATGTGGGAGGCAACCAAGCGATGTGCCTCTCTCACATCCATGTTTCCCTCGTTCTGTCTCTACCCTTCCTTCCACTCTCTCTAAATGTCAATGGAAGAATATCTGCAGGTGAGGATTAACGAGACAGAGAGAGAGAGAGAGACAGAGAGAGAGAGAGAGAGAGACTGATGTCATTTCTAGTGTCTTTTGCCTACACTGAGTAAACACATCCTATTACATTAAGCAAACACGTCCTATCACACTAAGCAAACCCTTCCTAAGGCAAGAATGACACCTAATAGCCGACGGAGGCCGAACACGGATTGTGTGCCTGGCACTCAGCACAGTGCATGGAGGCAGTGACTTGATCCTTTAAGTGACCTGTGACAAAGGTGACATGATTTTCTCTTCCAGACAGTTGGAGAGACTGAGGCTGCATATTCAAGGGCCCGTGGCTGCCAAGGGAGGGACAAGGGTTCGAACGCTGGCCATCCTCCCCTGGGCGTCCAGGAGTCAGGCAGCCCCCTCGGCACTGGCTCTGCGGGCCAGGGACCACACTCAGACCGCAGCGTCAGGTGCCTGCGGGAAAGGCCAGCGCCGGCAGAGAATAATGCGGGTCTGAAGCTGGCTGTCGGGGAAGCATGGAGAGGGAGGCCCCATAGACTGAGTTCCTCATTGATGGGGTCAGGGCGGGGGTTACCTGGGCAGATGGAGTGTTCCGAGCAGCAGAGAGGACCAGGCAAAGGCCAAAGGCCGACAGACAGGTCTGACCGGGTCTCACTGTAAGGCTTCCCCTTCCATTTTCATAAGAGACAATGATAAGAGTTACCTTTAAAAATGCAATAGTGTGTGGATAGGAAATAAATCACGAAAATCAATATAGAGGGTGGGATAAATGTAGGTTTATGGTTGTGAGTACGCAAAACACAGTTTATTCTTTTTTTACCTTCCATATTTTGTTTTGTTATTTTTAAATATGCTTTATTGATTTTTTTTAGAGAGCAAGGAAGGGAGAGGGATAGAGAGATAAAAACATTGATGAGAGAGAAACATCAACATTGATTGGCTGCCTCCTGCCTGCCCCCCTACTGGGCATCAAGCCCGCAACCCGGGCATATGCCCTGACCAGGAATCAAACCATGACCTCCTGGCGCATGGGACGCCACTCAACCCTGAGCCACGCCGGCTGGGCCAGAGATTACTTTGCATTATTATTTATTAATTACGCTATTATTTTCTGTATGAACAACTGTAAACCTACTTTTGTGCCACCCTATATATTAATTATATCTATTAGGCCCTTATTAAAACACTAATAATTCCTGACATTTTCAAAATTAGATATCAAGCCTCCAATGAAAAGAATTAATCCTGGTACTAACAGAGATTAGAGACATGCTCCTGACATGTCTTTGGCGCAGGCCCCGCTGTGACGGCTGCGTTCAGGCAGTCAGCGCTGAGGCGGCGTGTACATCACTCCCGCAGCCCGGAGCCTCCTCTGCCCCGGATCTCTGTGCCTGCATGTGGAGCTAATGACCCAGAGGCATCAACAGGCAGAGGCCAGAGGAGTGAGGGTGCTTTAACCCTTTCAACACCCGTGACAGGTGAGGGAATGGGGCCTGTTGAACCTGGAAGAGGGAGACTGGGGATGATTGTCTTATAACGGTGTTAGTACTCCTGAGAAAGGCCGCCACGTGGACGAAGGCGTGAACTGACCTGTGGCCGCACTGGGTCAAATGAGGTCCCGTGGATGGAAAACGGGGGAGTGATGCTCACTGGGCGTCAGGAAGGCCTTTCCCAACAACTGTCCGAGACAAAGGTGGCCCCGGTGGCGGCTTGGTCATGCAACCCCGCACACACAGATGGCGGCCTGGCACCGACATTTTATCGAGTGTGATCACGCAGAAAGGCTAGAAATGCTCCAGTCCCCTCTAAGATTTATTGTGTAATCAGTTAAGTCTTTTTTAAAAAAATAATGTTTTATTGTTGAAAGTATTACATATGTTCTCCCTTTCCCCCCATTGGCCCCCTCCAGCCCGCCCCCACCCCTAATTGGTTACGTCTTCAGCATCCATTCCCCTTATCCTCAGGCACTGGCTCCACGAGGTGATCTCTGGCTCCTGCATCGCGTCCTGGAGGCGAGGGCGGCCTGAGCTGGGCTAAGTCAGGGGCACAGTGCATTTCCCTGGCCTCGGCGATGGGGTCCGGGTAAGCGCGTGACACAGTGCAATCTGGTTTCTTGTGAGTTCTGGGACAAACATGTTTTATTCCAACCAGCTCTGGAAAGGAGAGCTAGAGCCTCCGCAGTGACGGGCAGTCATCTTAGGACTGCGAGGGGGTGCTGCCTGGGATGGCATTAACCAAGACACCGAGCGGAGAACAGCAGAGAGACCCAGACCTTGGTGTCAGGGTGACCGCCCATCGAGCCTCGCCCCGAGCCAGGGCCCCAGTGGACTGTGCATCACGGGAGCCAGTGAGGTCCCTTTTGGCTGAGCAGTTTGAGTGTGTTTTCTGCACACGCCAACAAATGGCTCCTATCTGATTCTGATCCAAATATGTGTAGAGCCATCCATCCTCAGGAAAAACCTGGACGAGACCAACTGCCCTCTGTGTCGAGTTCTCTGCCCAGCAACCAAGCAGTTTCCCTAACGCTGACCTCTGAGTCATATAAACTCAAGTTACGTAAAAACCTGGCTTCTGCACCATCTGTATCCTTTCAGAACAAACCGCGCTGACCAATATTTCAACTGCAGGCTTACTAGGGATTTAACAGGCCGAAAGCAATTGTACAGAAAACTTTCCCTCCTATGCTCATGAACTTAATCCCTCTTCCGCCTTCCACAGGGCTACTGTCCATGGAAAAACCACTTACAATCAATACAGAAATCCTACAGGGTTAATGGCCTTGTGAATTGACTGTATTAAATGCTTAACTAATTTCTGGAGCTATTTAAGGCTTTAGCAACTTTTCAGTACTAGAACTATGAAACTATTTTGCAAGCTGTTTTCTAATCTTTATATTTTGATTCTATAGAATTCAGTTTTGGACCCACATTAGCAGTTCATCCCCAACTGGGTTAAAGGTTCACTGTCCTTCATATACCTGTGCCTATATGAACATTGGAAAATAGAAAGTAAAGACAGCAGCCTGTGGATGTGGCTCAGTGGTTGAGTGTTGACCTATGAGCCAGGAGGTCACAGGTCCATTCCCAGTCAGGGCACATGCCCAGGTTGCAGGCTCCATCCCCAGTGGGGGACGTGCAGGAGGCAGCTAATCAATATTCTCTCTCATCATGGAGGTTTCTATCTCTTTCCCTTTCCCTTCTTCTCTGAAATCAATTTATTATAATTATTAAAATTATAAAAATTGTGTGTGTGTGTGTGTGTGTGTGTGTATATATATATATATATATATATATATATATATAGTAAAGACCAAGGTCATACACTGTGGCTATGAATGTCAATCTTGCCTCTGAGGTGGCATGTTCCCCAGTGCTGGGTGTGCCCATCATGTGTGGAGATGCTGTTTCTCTTTGTCAGTCCCCAGGCAGCTGGGTGCAGGGGGGGCGGGGGGGGCGGGGAGTGGCGCAGAGGGACCCCAGATCAGCAGCCTCAGGCCAGGAGCAGCATTGTCTGTTTATCCAAAATGCCACCTGCATGTTTCCCCCCTGCATGTGGCTCTGCAAGGAAAGCCAGGATGCACGGCCTCGGGGACACCACTTTGAGGTCCCGCCTTGTTCCTCTTTGTTGAACTTGGCAGGCCCTGTCTCTGGAACTCTATAATAAATATTGGTAAAGCAGGGATTTTCTTTCTTGTTTGAATTAGAAGAGTTTAAGAAAATGCAGCACCTGTGTTCTTTCTCAGCCTGGAGAGAGCACACTTCCACTTGCTTCTTCCCCTTGGAAATGACTCCTCCATCCTTGTCCTGGGTGCTCCACTCAGGAAGATGGGGTTCAGCCAGTTCTGGCTGAAAACTGAACTGTGGGCAGTGTGTCTCCTCGCATCATCGCTGTTCACGGACACGACAGCCAGGCGCCGGGCAGTGAGAAGTGCGGCCCCAAAGGCCACACAGCAGGTCCTCGGACCCCGGCCCGGCCCTCCCTCTGGGAAGGAGGCTCCGATTCCCACAGGACGACACCGTGGCCGCTGACAGGGCCTGTCCATCACCTTCAGTTACAACGGTTATTTAAGGTTCGGGCTTTTAAATCGCAGAAAAAACCTTACGCAGGAGTTCTTATATTTCAACTCCATGTTGACACAGAAAACATCCTTTTGTGGCAAACGCTAACCCTGAAAAGGGTCTGTGCTCAATCTCCAGCATGGTTTCTCTTTTAACCGGGATAAGGGAACTGATTTTGGACCCTGCTTGAAATCCAGGCATTCGCTGGCTAAAGTAAGCAAGGACTATCCAAGGCAAGTTTAAATGTCTTAACTAGCAGAAGACCCATCGCTTCGGAAAGCTCGCTTTCATGGCAGAAGGTATGTTACCTATTACAACCAGGCAGATACGAACATGTGTTCACAAGCCCAGCCCGGCTTGATTTCGGAAGGCTGGGACAGGAAGCCTTCAGGGCAAAGCTGTCCTTGAACTCCCACCTTGAATGCTGCCCATTCCTGTGTGGCCCAGGTGCCCCTCTGAGGACACAGGCAGGTCAGAGAAATCGCTCCCATCTATTTTCGAGTGCCTCTGAGGTGAAAATTCCTGTAACTAGCTGGAGGCCTATGATTAATAGTCTTTTTAGGAAACGAAGCCATTTTGGTTGGAGGAAAGGTACCTGCTGAGGGGACAGGTGACAGGACTGTGGCTAACCATGGACTCGAATGTTCTCCAGTAGCCGGCTCTCTGCACACGCTTCCCAGGTTGGGGCCACACCTCCCGAATCGGGGAAGAGAAACAGTGGTGTTAAAACACACAGGCGCCCTGCCTGGTGGCTCAGGTGTTCGGAGCATTGTCCCTTTCACCAAAAAGTTGTGGGTTCGGTCCCTGGGCAGGGTGCATATGGGAGGCAACTAATCCATGTTTCTCTCTCACATTGAGGTTTCTCCCTACCCCTTCCTCTCTCTCTAAAAATCCACTTAAAAAAACATATCCTTGGCCCTAGCCGGTTTGGCTCAGTGGATAGAGCACTGATCGGCTTGCGAACTGAAGGGTTCTGGGTTCAATTCTGGTCAAGGGCACATGCAGGGTTGTGGGTTCGATCTCCATTGGGGGGCGTGCAGGAGACAGCTGCTCAATGTTTCTCATCATTAATGTTTCTATCTCTCCCTCTCCCTCCCTCTCTGAAATCAATTTAAAAAATCATTTCACTATGGAGGCTATCATTTTGTAAGTATTCAATAAATACTAAAAAGAAGGATAACCTAATGCCCTGGATACCTGGAGAATTAAGTGCCCTCATAAATCGAAATGTCAGTGTGTACGTTTAATATTCCAGCAAGGACCCAAGTCATAGGCAGAAGGCATATGTCCTCATCCCAGCTCTGCCACCGAGCACTCGCGCAGGTACACAAGTCACAAACTCCTCACTCGTGCAAGAAGTCCTCACTTCTCATGCCATTGTGAGAATTCAACAAAGGATGTGCCCAGAAGTCCTAGCAGAAACTATAGGCAGGGAAATTCAGCTCTTCACTACTTGGGAAAATAATTAGCCAAAACAAGGTTAGAAATCCATTTTAAAACTTGGAGAGGCTATTTGATTTCCTTACAGGACATTCTGATTTCTTTATGCTGACTTAAATGTTGAGATATAAATGACTCAGTTACTCATGCAAACCAAAAAAATTAATCTGATTTATTTTTAATCCTTACCCAGGAGTGAGGATATTTATTTCCATTGATTTTTAGAGAGAGTGGAAGGGAGGGGAGAGGAGAAAAGAGACAGAGAGGAGAGAGGGAGAGAAACATTGATGTTAAAGAGACACATTGATTGGTTGCCTCCCAAGCACACCCCGACCAGGGGCAGGGGTCAAACCTGCAACCCGGTTTTGTGCCCTTGACTGGAATCAACCCTTGACCCTCCAGTGTGCAGGTTGGTGCTCTAACTGAGCATGCTGGCCTGGGCTCATCTAATTTTTAAAAGGTGCAAAGAATTGGCCAGCTCCTTATTTTTATGGCAGGTAAAACTAGCCACTTAACTGGTTTTGCTTTCTGTATGCATCTATTGTTTGGTTGAGATATAATCGACATGTAACATTGGATAGTTTTAGATGCACACAATAGGATGGTTTGAAATACTAGTATGTATATAATGCAAAATGATTGCCACAATAAGTTAACACCCATCACCTCCTATACTTAAAATATTTTCCTGGTGATGAGAACTTTTAAGATCTACTTCCTTCCCAACTTGAAAATATTGGATGGATATTGTTAACTTTAGTCACCATGTTGCACAATCATCCCAGAATTCACTTCACTGGTTATATCTTTTGCTTCTGCTCTCTCTCCTCTTGTCTCTCTCTCTTCTCCTCTCCCCCCCGCCCCTTTCTCTCCCTCTCTATCTATCTCTTTCTCCCCTCTTCTCTTTCTTCCTCTCTCTCTCCCCTTTTCCCTCTTCCTTTCTCTCTCTTCTCCCCTATCCTGCCCTCCATCCCTCTCTTCTTTATTTTTTCCATTCTTCCTCCCTTTCTTCTTTCCTTTCTCTTTCTCTTTCTTTTCTTTTTTCTTTACATGGCCAGGGACCAGAACTTTCCTAAGCGCTGGCAAACAAACAGTGACGAAAACAGACACGGCTCCTTGCTCACAGAGCTTGTAATGTTCCATGGAAAACTGCACTAAACAAGTGCTTTCAGTGCAGCTCTGTAAGTGCTACAGTTGGCAAGTAAGTGCTGCTGGAGGACGTGGCTGTGGAATGTGGTTTAGTTCAGCCATGACCCAGGGTCTCTGAAGCTGCTTTATGTTTTACTCCGTGTGTGTGTGTGTGTGTGTGTGTGTGTGTGTGTGTGTGTGTGTGTAGATAGATAGATAGATAGATAGAAACACAGCGCAGGCAAACTTTGCCTCACAGCATCCCAGGGTAAGAGGGTTTAAGCACGTTGGTTCACTCTGATAAACAGGTTAGTCCTCTCCACCCGGCATTTACAAAATCCGAAATAAAACTCAAGAGATGCACTTTTCTCATCTGTGTGAGGATGACCTGAGCTCCCCCGCTCCTTGATTTGTAGAAAGACTGAAAGGGAAGAGGAGAGACAGAGAGAAACATCGATGTAAGAGAGACACATTGAGCCTGTAATCGAGGTATGTGCCCCTGACCGGAATCGAACCTGGGACCCTTCAGTCCACTGGCCAGCACTCTACCCACTGAGCAAACCGGCTAGGGCTGACCTGAGCTTTTGAAGCAAAGTCCAGTCTTTCCAGAGAAAGGCCACGGCAAACTTGGGTGTGGTCGGAACGGGTCTGCATTCTCAAGTCCCGCGGTAGCAGCTATGCCCTGACACCTAATGCCATCTGTGGCTTTTTCTCGCTTGGAGAAGCCATTGGCAGTTTACTGTAGAAGGACATGTCTTAAATGTGTTTCTTCCCACAGGAGTTCTGTGCAGTTGGAAGGCTTTCTTAAAGATCAACACTCCTGACTCCACTGTGGGCTGCGTTCCGGCAGGAGAAGCACAGAGGACTGGGCCCAAGTGCTCTATGTGAGGTTTGGTCCCAACCAATTAGCCTGCAAACCCCTACATGGACTGATTAGTCCTGTACAAATAAACCCCCAGCCTTAAACCAGCAACACCTCCTAAAGGGCAACACGTCAACCCCTGGGCCCGCTCTCAGTTACTGCACCTACTTGCCTCTGGAAGGAAGGCAGATGGAACACCGAGGCTTGTTTGACAGCCGCTCTGGTTGCCTGGCAACCTTCCCGTCTTTCTTTTCTTTTTTCTTTACATGGCTAGGAACCAGCCTGGGGGTGGGGCCTCCGCAGCGCCCCAGCACCCTCAGATATTCTCTACCCACCAGGACGAGGCCCAAGGAGGATTCACACATGTTTTTTAAATAAGAGAATACTTTGCTCATTTCTATAATCAGCCCATGTATGAATTTAACACAGTGCCTTATAAAGGGAAAAACGGGGCATTGAATCTTTCTAGATGAGTAGCCTTTCCTGGCCAACTTCCAGGTAACAAACAGCACAGCCCATACATGCAGGGTGCTTTTTTCCCAATATGGATAGCACAGCGAAACTTTGCAAACATTCAGATTCTATCTACAGAGCATAGATACGACCATGAGCAATGACGGCCGCTCAGCAGCAGCCCCTGCAGACACTCAGCCCCACACAGAACACACCACGCCCGCTGCTGTCCGTAGAGCTGTCATGGGTGTGACTTCTGGGTCCCTTTAGGAGGAAACAAGCCCCGGAAGAGCATCGTCAAAAGCGCCCCGGCTCAGTCAGGCCCCCAGTGCCTCACGGAGCTCAGCACCCCCGCCGCAGCGCTGTCACCACACTGCGATTCGTTCCCAGGAGAGGCTCGTGGCTTTAAACCTGAAGACGCTTCTTTCTTTCTCTGGTTGGTGCAGGAAGCTCAGGGGCAGTGAGTGTGGTAGTGGGAGAAATCTCGTCTGAGAGCCAGGGTGCCTGAGTGCAGATGCAGCTCCGACACCCCTGGCACCCCTGGCTGTCTAGCTTTGAGCAGCTCACGGTTCTGGGCCTCAGTTTCCTCACCTGTAAAAGGACAGGCCTGGGACGGTGAACTGTGGGTCCTCTCTGATCACAGCATTTGAGGTCTTGTCGATAATATAAATGAAAGCAACCAGGAGCCCCTGTGAGGTAGGGAAATGAGACAAAAATGCCTGAGGAATAAAATCTCAGGGTCAGGGCCCAGGAGGGGGGCATGCCAGGCAGGGGCAGGAGAGGGCATGCCAGCAAGCACAACCCATCCAATAACACTGACCAAGGTCCTGATCAGTTTTTAAACCTTTTTAAAAATACTTTTTTCATTATTTATTTAAGAGAGGAAGGGAGAGGGAGATAGAAACATCAATGATGAGAGAGAATCATGGATTGGCTACCTCCCGTACGCCCCACACTGGGAACTGAGCAGACGAGCCATGTGCCCTGACCTGGAACCAAACCATGTTCTGGTCCATAGGTTGATGCTCAACCCTGAGCCACACCGGAAGTGCCGTCCTGATCATTTTTGCTATGAATCCCGATTGGCTGCCACGCTGCCAATGCATCCGCTGCCCGTTTGGGGACGAACTGCCACCTTCTTAGGAAACGTGTCGTTACACAGGAATGAGTCAGACTACTCATGACTCTGTTCCACACACTAACACCTAAAGGGCAGTGCCCACATTTCTCATCAGTCAGGCCACAGACCTGCTTCTGTGCATTCTATGTCCACTTTGCAGGAGTAATGGGCAGAGGGGGGTGTCCCTGTGTCCCTGTGACAGGCTAGCCACTCAGCACTGATCTGGGGTCCTGAGCTGCTGGGGCATCACCGCCCACTCAGAGCCCGGGCACTCCCTTCCTCACTGATGGAGAGGTCAGCTCTCAGGACCGCGGCCCTCCTGTCAGCTCCAGGGCCCAGAGAAGGGCAAGTTACTCCCGCTAGGGCGGCATCACTGGCGTTCAGAATAGCAGTACATGAGGCTTTCTGGAGAGGCTGGTTGTCCTGAGCTCAGCTTTGCTTATGGTTTTGTGTACCCCGTTGAGTTTGCCCTCCTTCCATCCAGGGCTCCCTCCTGAGGAAGGAGCAGCCAGGGCATAGGGTGCCAGGGCTGCAGTGAGCAGCCAGGGCAGAGGGCGCCAGGGCTGCAGTGAGTGGCCAGGGCAGAGGTGCCAGGGCTCAGTGAGTGGCCAAGTCATAGGGTGCCAAGGCTGCAGTGAGTGGCCAGGGCAGAGGCGCCAAGGCTGCAGTGAGCAGCCAGGGCAGAGGGCACCAGGGCTCAGTGAGCAGCCAGGGCAGAGGTACCAAGGCTCGGTGAGCGACCAGAGGAGAGGGCGCCAGGGCTGCAGTGAGTGGCCAGGGCAGAGGTGCCAGGGCTGCAGTGAGTGGCCAGGGCAGAGGGCACTAGGGCTCAGTGAGCAGCCAGGGCAGAGGCACCAGGGCTGCAGTGAGTGGCCAGGGCAGAGGGCGCCAGGGCTGCAGTGCCATGGGGCCGGGTCCTGTCCCAGGGGCAGTGTGCACTCTCGCAGTAAGCGTCTGTGTTCTAGAAGGCACCACACCCTCAATCGCCATCTCACTTACGTTTACAGTTAGGAAGCGCCCTCCAACGTCACATTGGGGTTCTCAGACTTTGTTACGTGCAAAATTTGGCTGAAACACCAGTGTTTGGAAGCTGCCGCCAGAATGTGTGTGGTAGAGAAGATTTGATTTTCCCAAAATCTATGCCTGGAGTCTGGACACCCCAGACCCTTTATGACACATCCAGGGAAGCTAGTGTTTGATATAAGGGGGTTGCTTGGTGTTGTTAGCACAAATGGGCCATTGAAGCCAGTGGCACAGATAAGGCCAGCCAGTGCCCATGTGGCCGAACTACATGAGGCAGAGGATTCTCCTAGTAAAAACAACCTGTTTCTTCTTGGCTGGCTAGGCTCACGAGCGGTCTGAGGGCCCTACATACAATTTGCTTCTCACAGGGCACTTTCCCTGGGAGTTAGCAGTGTGACACACATTATGTCTGTCTGTCCTATTGTCGTATCAGCCTTATCCTCACAACCAATAGAAATTAACACATGCCCGGAGTTAATGAGCAGGAGGAGGCTGGTAACCCTCCGGCTTCATACGGTCAACATGGAATGTGTGTCTTTGAATGAACATGTAGGTCCCAACAGGATATGTGGGTAGAAATACAGCATGTGGGTGCCATGGCTCTGTAGGTAGGAAAGAGCTAAGAGCAAACCCATGTGACCAAACTGCCAGGCCAGAGAGTGGGCGGTGGGAACTTCCTTGGGGACTCCCGAAAGATGAAGTAGGAAACCCCAAACCTAGCGTGGTTTTCACTGCCAGGGGGACCATCTGCCTAAGGTCTTGGAGCAGAAACCAATCCCTTCTCCTCTAAACTGGAGGATTTCTTGAGGGACCAGGACAGCCCGTCCAAGAGGCAGCTGTGTGTCAGCGTTAGACAATAGGATCTGATGAGGATAGATTGTTATAGCGGGTGACAGAACCACCTGACAGTCAGTCACAGATCTGGAATCGCTCAGGGCTAAAACATTACACTGAAGTGCAGACGCGTTTCCCACGTGAGTTTGCCTCTGACCTTCACTCCTCCGTTTATTTACCATCCCATAGCACGTGCTCGACACCAAGGTCAGGGAGACGGGGAGGACACAGTCCCTGCACTCAGGGTGCCGCAGGGTCGGGGGGGGGGGGGGGGGAAAGGCCATGGTCACCGATCACAGTGAAACAAGGTGGCAAGCCACAAAGCTATGCACAGAATGACAAAACACTGAGATGAGGTCATTAATTGGGGACCAATGCGGAGGAGGCAGAGTTAGGAGGGTGGAAGAGGAGGAGAGAATTGCATGTTGAGGGAGGAAGAAGCAAAAGTGAAGACAAGGTGGCCAAAATATATATACAAATAAATGATTCTATATACATACACACATGTATATATCATACAAAGTATAGCTACAAGCAACGGTGGTACCCCAGTTTAAGGCCCAACTAGTAAAAACAATAAGAAGGCTGGAGAAATGGACAGACACCCTTGGTAAATGGCCTGTTTTCCCATATGAAAGAGCTTCGGCTTTAGCCTGGAGGCGCTGGGGACCAGGGGAGAGTTTGAACCAGGAATGTGGCACAGGCAGGCCAGCTGGAAACGGGGGCATGGGCGCCATGCACGGGGGGGGGGGGGGGGGGGGGGGGTGGCGGGGGTGGCGGGGCAAAGCCTGAGGAGGAGAGGGCTGCAGGCACATTGTGCACAGGGCTGGCCTGGCCCCACGGAGCAGTCCTGAGAGGCAGGCAGAGACCTCGGCAGGTCCTCACCGCGTCTTCTCTGACCAGAGATTATCCTGACGTGGCCAGCTTGCCCACCTTCTGCCTAGCTATTCCATGATGGGACTGGTGTCCAAAAAATGGTTTCACATGTGTGCTGTGAAAATACTAGCCTAAGATTTATGTCATGCTCAGCAAAATTATTCCAGTATGCAATTTTAATAAAGTTGGAGGATGAAATACATACTTCTTATCCTAGTGCACTAAACTACATGGAGATTATACACACACACACACACACACATATACGCATATACTAGGAGCCCAGTGTGCAATTTTGAATCACGTGGCGCAGCCCACCCTCGAGTTGCCAGTCCAGCCCTGCCTCGCTCCCTGGGCCCTGCAGCAGCCGCGGCCACTGCCAGTCCAGCCCTGCCTCCCTCTCCGGCCCTTGAAGCAGTTCTGGCCGCTGCTGATCAGGCTTCCCCCAGCGCAGGCACGGAGGCCCCTGCAGCCCCGTCCCTGATGCTGCACATGCAACCTCCTCCTGTCCAGTTGACCTGTTACAGCACCCTGGTTAATTAGCATATTTATCTATTAGATATATAGATATATACATATATATATATACACAGTATCTGATGAGGATTTGATTTCAGAGAAGAAGGGAAAGGGAGAGAGAGACAGAAACATCAGTGATGAGAATCATTGATAAGCTGCCTCCTGCATGTCCCACACTAGGGATCAAGCCCACAACCTAGGCATGTGCCCTAACTGGGAATTGAACCTTGACCTCCTGGTTCACAGGTCGATGCTCAACTACTGAGCCGTGCTAGCCAGGCTACATGGAGTGTTTGATGGTGAAATTGCTCTGCAGCTTAGAGAGACGAAGGGACTCCTCCTCCATGGCGGTTTCTTTCTCCAGCCCATGGTCCAGGCGCTGGGCCCTCCAGAGGTACCAAGTGTTGCTGTACCTGCTCCCATCACGCAGATGAAATGGGTTTTCCTGATGTGGGTGACTCTCCCACCAGCTGCACACCCGTGAATCCCTCCCTCCCCTGGGCATGTCCAACTGCACAGCTGCCAACAGGGCACCGGGTGGTCTCCAGGAACCACATGCGTTGAACCACAGGCACAAACTACATGCCTGTCCCCTCTCCTACAGTCACCTTCTCCAAGGGGGACACTAAAATGTGCTCGGTAGCCCATCACCTCAGATGCTCTCTGTTTCTCCACCTCCCACGCCCCGCCAGGCAGCTTACCCTACGGAACCTAACCATTTCCCTCGAGGGCATTCACCTCCCCTTTCCTGCCCACACCCTCCGCCCTGGACTAGGACGACACTCCCGCCTGCTCTCCCAGCCTGCCCTCTCTCACCCGATCAGTCTTTCTCCATGGGTTGGTCATGCTACTCCTTAAATGTGTGAATGTCTTTAGTGGGTTCCCACTGCCTTTCTAACATTCTGACTTCCTAGGGGCCGCGATGTGGTTGCGTCCCAGTCCAGCTCTGTCTTTTGTCTGCTCTGCACCTCAGCCTGCTCCACAGCCAGAGCGAAGGCTGCCTGGTGGCTCGGACAGCCCTGCTGGTTCAGGCCCGAGCTGTTCCCAGGCACCTCCTGGTGGGCCTCCTCTTGTAGGTCAAGGTTCACCTTCTAGAGCTCCTTTTTTATGCAGTTTAGTGCACTAGGATAAGAAGTACGTATTTCATCCTCCAACTTTCTTCCCATGCCTCATGACCCCAACACTATCTTCTATAGAAACACAGACACAGTCTTATCACGCTGACTGCAGCTGCGTCTGACCTGTGGTGGGACTGTCCGCTTTTGCAGAGAGGAACCTTATACTGTTCGTCTGCCTCCCCGGGGCCTCGCCTGATTCACGGTGAGCTCCTTTTTTTATGGGTTTTTAAAAAGTATATTTTTATTGATTTCAGAGAGGAAGAGAGATAGAAACATCGATGGTGAGAGAGAATCATTGCTTGGCTGCCTCCTGTATGCCCCCCACTGGGAATCAGGCCAGCAACCTGGGCATGTGCCCCAACCGGGAATTGAACTGTGACCTCTGGGTCACAACCATTGAGCCATGCTGGCCGGGCTCCTGGTGAACTCTTAATTGATGTTTATTGACATCAGAACAGTTTAAAAAATTGATATTCTGAGGAATACATTTTTTCTCTTCATTTAATTACTCTGGTATATAAAAGTAGCCAAAATAGGGGGGAAATCCCAAGTGCAATGACTGCAAAGAGATTTTGGCTCAAAGTCCAACTCTAATCAATTGCAAATGGCTGAGAGGACACAAGCTTGGGGACAGGCGCTGGGTCAGGCTCTGTGAGTGAGAGTCTGATTCTTTTATTTTTTAATCTTTATTGTTGAAGGTATTACACATGTCCCCCTTTTCCCCCCATTGAGCCCCTCCAGCTCACCCTCATCCCCCACCCCATGCCTTGTCTGTGTCCTATTGTCTGTGTCCATGGGTTATGCACATATGGTCTTTGGCTGATCACTTCCCACCCACCCAACCTCCCCCCGCCTTGCCTCCAAGATCCCACACTCTGTTCCTTGCTTCCGTGTCTCTGCAGTTCTTTTCCCGCCTCCTGATGGTTCTCCCTGCCCCCCCTAAGTGTTCCAGGAGCAAGTCTTTGTGCACAGGTAGTCAGTAAGTCTGCTTAAAGCTCTCACTGTGTGCCGATGACGGAGGCAATGTCTGCATTTCCAGAGACTGTGCGCACAGTGGGAATGCAGCGCCAACACACCACGGGCCCTTCTGTTGGACACAGCCACAGTCCTTAGAATGCGCACTTTGCTCTGTAACAGCCTCAATCCAGCCTGTGCCATCTGCTTGGTACAGCGACATTCTTGCATGCCCTGTGCTGGACCTGGCATCTAAGCAGGCCTTGCATTGCCTTGGAAATACCTGGATACCAATGAAAGTATCACTACCTGATATAATTATATTTGTCATGTCTTTGGCAAATAGGAAAGCTAGACATATGGAGTTAAAAAGGCAAATGAAAATGTTATTATTTCAATGTTTGGGTTGTCTTTTTTTTTTTTTAAAGAACAGCTTATCTTCTCCACAAAGTAGATTTCACAAATGCAGTCCTTGAAGTGCCCTTTGCAAAGGACCCTCTGTGGCCCAAGGCCTCACGAGGGCCTGTCCGGTTATGGTTCCCTCTGCATGCATGTGCCCGGGCCCTGCGATGAGTCAGGGGACAGCTATGCCCTCTTGCAGCCAGTTCTCCAGAGAAGCAGAGGGAAAAAGAAACAACTGCCTTTTAAGGAAGTCAGACCTGTTTCTGGCGATAAACCTCTTTCCATTTGATTTGAACAAGCTCTCCACAGCCGAGGAAGGCCCTGCTACAGAGTACACGATCCATCTTCCCCTGCCCAGCCCAACAGCCCAGGGCCTCTGCAGGGTGGTTGAATGTTTCTCCTGCCATGATCTGTTATGTGTAAACACAGGACACACACACACACACACACACACACACACACACACACCTGGGCACAGGGAGTGGGAGGGCGAAGGACACTTCTGCAAACAGGGAAACATCTGGCCTTCGTTTGGAATTCTGCTTTGGCTACTTCATTAAAGAAATTTGTTTTTAAAAGTACAGAACAGGTGAGGGGAGGGGAGACCTTGCAGCTTCTAGGAAACATAAAACATGGAATGTGTGCTGCAAAGAAGTGGTAGAAAAGCTGAGTGGGAAGGTCGTTGAGGATGGGGCCCTGCGGCAGACACGGCCATGACCGCCTCCTGCCCAGCTCTGCAGCTGGTGGGAAAGCTGTCGCCTGCACTCGGCGCCTCTGTAGCTCTTCTCATCCGTTGACTTTGAGAGTGAGTGGTGCCCAAAGTTAGTATATGGTGGCTGTATATGTAGCTATTTTTCTAAATTTTTCCCATCATCTTATTCTCCTTACATGCTACCAAGCATTTCTACTACCAATCTTCGTTGTCAGTGTCTCAGAATGAACTAGAAAACTGACTCCTGGAAGAATAAGTTCTTTCAAAAGCACAGGTGCTTGATGTTTATGCAGGAGCAGAAGATCATTTTTACAGATTACAGTGTTCGTGTTGCTACCTGGAGTCACACACGTACATGCACACACATATACATATACATACACACATAAACATACACACATGTATATATTCACATATATAACCACGTATCTACATAGCATGACACCAGGCTTTGTTTTTTACTAAATTCTGTTTTTTAAAATATATTTCTTTATTGATTTCAGAGAGGAAGGGAGAAGGAGAGAGAGATAGAAACATCAATGATGAGAGAGAATCATTGATCGGCTGTCTCCTGCACACCTCCTACTGGGGATCCGGGGACCCTTCAGTCTGAAGGCTGATGCTCTAGCCACTGAGCCAAGCCAGCCAGGGCAATTTTATTAAATTCTTTCCTACTTTTCTTATCTGAACAACAACGCTACAGCTGAAGAACTAAAACATTAAAGTACTCGATTTGCATCTATGAAGTCATAACATCTGATACCATTTCCAGTCAGGGAATTGCAATGGTCGAATTCTATTACTGTGAGGAAGAGGTTTTTGTTTGTTTTTAACCAAATTACTTTTAATCTTTAAAATAATTAAAACAATTTTTTTTTAAGCAGCAGAAATTCTCTGGAATTTAAAATCCATCATCATGTAAGAAAAATAAAAGGTTTATTGTAAAAAAAAAAATACATCTGGTGAAACATCTTAGAAAAAAACACTTTAAAGTAATTTAAAAACTTACAGAAAATGTAAGTATCTGTGTATTAGACCTTGACACAGGTAAAATGTTTCTCTAACAAGACCCCAAAACATTAACCACAAGAAAATTGATGTTTATATTAAAGTTATTATTTATCAACAGAAACCTTAATAACATGAAAAGGCTGTAAAGTTGGGAGGGCATTCACTATACATACAACCAACGAGGTTTAATATGATGAATAAGTAAAGGACTGTACTAATCAATAAAAAGAACACATATAGCCTAATAGAAAAACACACTGAAGCTATGCATAGGTGATTCAAGGAAGAAAAAGCACAAATGAAGATTTAGCCAACATCCCCGGCAGTCAGAGAAATGCAATGGAGACCACATAGAGAGAACATTTTAGAGCAGAACAGTGAAAGTCTGATCAACCTGGCCAGCATGGCTCAGTGGTTGAGTGTCAACCTATGAATTAGGAGGTCACTGTTCGATTCCCCGTCAGGGCACTTGCCTGGGTTGTGGGCTCCACCCCCAGTAGGGGTCGTGCAGGAGGCAACCAATCAATGATTCTCTCTCATCATTGATATTTCTATCTCTCTCTCTCCCTCTCCCTTCCTCTCTGAAATCAATAAAAATATATTAAAAAATTTTTTTAAAGTCTGATCATATCAAGTGTTGGAGCAATGTGGACCCACAGGTGCCCATGTGGTGCTGGCAGAACTGGCACATCAGGCATCAACTTGAAAAGAGGCTGCATTTCCTTCTACACCTGGTCATCCACATACCCACGACCCAGCTGCTCACTCTCCGTGTGGAGCTGAAGGAGCCCTGGCTGGAGCAGCCAGGCACATGCTCTAGCAGCACTGCTCACAACAGCAAATGCTGGTGCAACCCACATACCCACGGACCAGACACTGGCAGACTGACTGCAGGACGGGGTCCACCAGGCAAACATAGACCGGAAGTGCAGCCAGGTGGACATACCCTACTGATGGTTCCTTCAGGGAGAGCTTGACACCCCTTTTAAAAATATATATTAAATGCTTATTAAAAATATACTCGGCCAGCATGGCTCAGTGGTTGAGCATTGACCTATGAGCCAGGAGGTCACGGTTCAATTCCTGGTCAGGGCACATGCCCAGGTTGCAGGCTCGGTCTCCAGTGTGGAGCATGTAGGAGGCAGCCAATCAATGATTCTCTCTCATCATCGATTTTTTTTTCTCTCTCTCTCTCTCTCTCTCTCTCTCTCTCTCTTCCTCTCTCTCTCTCTCTTGCCCTTCCTCTCTGAAATCAATACAAATATTAAAAATAAATAAAATAAAAATAACTCAGGACACATGCTATGAACTGAGGATTATACCTATTCCAATTCTGTCCTATTGCCTGAAGTAAAAAAAAAAAAAAAAATTAATTTGAATAGATAAATAAAAATTCACACTCCGTGGCTCAAATGCTTTAGAAGGCTTCACATAATGATCTGATGTGTTTGTTTTTCTGTTCCTTTACAGGACTTTTAACATCTAATGTTTTCATACTTCCAAATATGAAAATGAAATGTATACAACTAGAGGCCTGATGCATGAAATTCATGCAAGTGTAGACCCTCACAGCCCCATGGCCCTGCAGCTTCCCCCATCCCGCCCCCCTCCCCACCACCTGGTATTTCCGGAAGGTCATTCTACCATCTGGTCTAATTAACATATTAGGTCTTTATTATATAGGATGCCAGTATAGTAAGCACTAAGGTTAATGGGTTTATTCCTTCCCATCTCCCCTAATTTTGCTAATAGAGTAACGACTTTGTCTTGCTTGCTGTCTTTCTCCCTCTCTCTCCTTCCGCTGTTCTCAGAATCCCTCTCCTGGGCATCTTTTCCCTCAGCAGAGGCCATCTTCACTCTCCCGGCTCCTCCTCAGCCACATCAGGTGCTCTGTCTCTGTCCCTGTCACACCTTACACAGAATTTGTCTACCTGGATCTCCCACTCTCCTCCAGTCCCACCCACTGCCCAGCAGATGCCATGGGGCCTCCTTCCCACCATGCCACGAGAAAAGACCAGCAGCCTCCTGTGTCTCACGTGCTCTGATCATCCTCTTCTTCGAACCTTGAAATCCCCATCACTGGAAACCCAGTCCTTGAAATGGTCTCCTTTCTTAACTTATCAGAAATATGCTCTTGCTATCTCTCTAGTAACCTTTTTTAATTTCTCTCATTGGCTTCTCTTTCTCAGTCCATATTTTTTAAACTAGAGGCTCAGTGCATGAAATTCATGTGCTGAGGGGAGGGAGGGGGCGGGTCCCTCAGCCTGGCCTGCGCCTTCTCACAGTACAGGAGCCCTTGGGGGATGTCTGGTTGAGCGGTGCTCCCCCTGTGGGAGCACACTGATCACCAGGAGGCAGCTCCTGCAAGCACCCCCTGGTGGACAGTGCGCGTCATAGTGACTGGTTGTTCCACCGTTTGGTCTATTTGCATATTAGACTTTTATTATATAGGATTTATCTTTATGGTTGAAAGTATTACAGATGTCTCCTTCCCCCGCCATTGATGCCCTCCACCCTGCCCCCACCCCTACCCAGGCCTTCACTGTACTATTGTCTGTGTCCATGGGTTACACATGCATACTATGCAGCAGTAAAAAAGAAGGATCTCTTACCCTTTGTGACAGTAATGGAGGTACCTGGAGAGTATTATGCTAAGTGAAATAAGCCTCTCAGAGAAAGACAAGTATCACATGATCACACTCATATGTGGAATCTAATGAATTAAATAAATAGATCCAGAGACATGGATGCATGGAATAGACTGAGAGATCTCCGAGGGAACGCGGGTGGGACTAGAAGAGATTGATTGTCCATACTTTATACGTTGGTCTTCCCTGAGCTCCGTCCTCTGTCCTCTGTGGTCTCACTTCATGCTTTTATCCCCAGCTATGGAGCCACAGAGACACTCTTAACTCTTCATTATACAGCTGCTCTGCATGTCCCATAGAGAAAGCAAAGTCCATTTATTTAAAATTAAATTTAGTTTCTCCTCACCACAACTTCTCCTCTTATGCAACATTTCAACAAAGGCCACATCTATCCTCCAAATTACTGTTCACTCCTCCCCTATTCTTGCAGTCCTTGTCTTTCTCATTTGTCTCTGTTTCTTCCTTTTCAACCCCAGGGCATTAGCCTCATCTAGTCTGTAATTAGTCACTGGAGTTTTATCATCACCATCACCTCCTGGCTGTTCTCCACCCCGGCTCCACCCATCAATCACCTCCAGGGCCATCAGCCACCTTTCTAAGTTCTCCCAGATCATCCACACCCCTTGTTAAGCATCTTCAATGAGAATTTGAGAGCGTCTGTAACAAGCCTGCTGGCTCAGTGTTTGAGTACCTATGAACCAGGAGGTCACGGTTCAAATTCCCGGTGAGGGCACATGCCTGGGTTGTGGGCTCAAACCCCAGTGGGGGACATGCAGGAGGTGGCTGATCAATGATTATCTTCCATAATTGATGTTTCTCTCTCTCTTTCCCTCTTCCTTCCTCTCTGAAATCAATAAAAATACTTAGAAAAAAAAAAAAAAAGAAGCTGATGACTTTTAACCCTGGTTCTTTTCAACTTCTGAAGAGATTCTAAAACTTAGTATCTTCTAACTTTTTCCATGATGGTGAGGCAGCAAGATCTTCATCACAGCCTTTCTCATGGGAGTTTTCCTTTGCGTGTGACACAAGGACTCCATGCAAACTGTGGAAAATGAGTATAGCGTCTGCAGTGTTATCTCAGAGACCTGCCAATGAGCTCCGATGCTGCACAACACAAAGCAGTGAAAGAAAGAGGCTCCAGCACCGGGGAGGGGCTCTCTGAATCCCATCGGATCGAATCTGTCTGACACTTACCCTCTAGAGCACATGAGAGGTCACCGGAGCCCCGAACCAAACAAGTTCTCAGAAGACTCGTCTCTGCTGACCACATGCCCTCACCGGCATACCTCACTCTCCGAGGCCGTGGCACCCTTGCTGAATGGGCTCCCAGGCCTGGACTGCCTCGTCCGTCGGGGGGTCCAGGTGGAATGGGGACCCCTCTGTGGTGTAAAACCAGAAGCAGATTTGGTCTTTGTCTCTGGTACCTGGCACCAAACTTCTAAACCCTTGGGCTCTCCCGAGTGAAAGGGGGTCCTTTGTTGCTCCTAAGGAGCCTTTTTGACACCCTTGAGCTTATGCTAATGAGGGGACTTAGGGTGGGACCCCCCCCCCCCCCCAAGACAGCCTCAGGATGGGGCTGGTCACCAGAGAGACCACTGATTAGAGAGTTGGAACTGTCAGCCCCAAGCACCAACCTCTGGGGAGGAGCAGGGGCTGCATACGAAGGGCTATAAAAGCTCTTGAGCCCGGCTGGCATGGCTCAGTGGTGGAGCATCCACCTATGACCCAGGTCATGGTTCGATTCCCAGTCAGGCACATACTGGAGTTGTGTGCTCGATCCCCAGTGTGGGGCATGCAGGAGGCAGCTGGTCCATGACACTCAATCATCGTTGATGTTTCTCTCTCTCTCTCTCTCTCTCTCTCTCTCTCCCTTCCTCTCTGAAATCAATAAAAATATATTAAAAATAATTATAATGAAAAAAATAAAAGCTCTTGAACAAGGAGATTAATGAGCTTCCCGGATGATGGAAAGGTCCACATGCCGGGAGGGTGGCACCCCAGGAATAGACGCTCCTGTGCTCAGGGTCCTTGCCCTCACCCTATGCACCCCTTCCTCTGGCTCATCTGTATCCTGATAATATCTTTATAAATAAACTGGTAAATGTTTCTCTGGGTTCTGTCAACCACTCTAACAAATTAACGGAACCCAAGCGCAGGGGTATGGGGGGTTTTCCTTCGATTCATAGCCAGTCAGTCAGAAGCACTAGGTAACTGTCTGAACTCGTGGCGTCTGAAGCGGGGGCAATCTGGTGGGGCTCAGCCTTAACCTGTGGGATCTGACCCTGCCCCAGGCAGACAGGATCAGAATGGAGCTAAATTTGTGAGACACCCAGTCACTGTCCGCTGAGATGTGGAGAAATGCTTCGAGGTGTTGGAGAAAACACATCAGAACGGTACTCTTCACAAAGCAAGATGTGAGTATGCTTACCTAATTAAAATGAGTATCAGAAGCTGGTGCTAAAAGTAGGTGGAATCCATCAGTCTGAGAAGTGTGGTTGATTGTACTCTGAAATCGCTCCCCTAATGGTGGTAGACCCAACTGGGAAATGGTACAGAAAAAGTTCTTACAATAAAGTTGAAGCGATAAAAACTTAGCTGAACATTTCCTCATGAATGATGCCCGAGATGGTCTGTGACTGCTGAGTCAGGGTAACCTAATAGTGAGCCTGGCCAGCCCAAAACCCCAAGTCCTACTTTGCTGAACTACTAGCTAGCTAGCATCACCTTGTCAACTTGGGAACTTGATTTTTTCATTAAATGAAGAACTTTGCATTCATTGGTGCAGCGAGGCTTCGAGGAGGACGTGTTCCGTGAGGAGGTAAACTACCAGGAGGAATGACTGGGATCTCCAGACTCTCTATTGGAACAGCTGTCAGAGGAAGAAGGAGCGGGTTGTTTGATATTCCATTGGAGGCAGAGTTTGAGTCAGCGACTAGAAGTTACAAGCCCGAAGATGTCACCTAAATATCAAGACCATGTTTCTTGCCCGGCTAATATGGCTCAGTGGCTGAGCGTCAAAGTAGGAACCAGGAGGTCACAGTTGGATTCCCGGTCAGGGCACATGCCTGGGTTGTGGACTCGATCCACAGGAGAGGGCTTTGCAGGAGGCAGCCTACTGATGATTCTTTCTCATCATTGCCGTTTCTATCTCTCTATCCCACTCCCTTCCTCTCTGAAACCAATAAAAATATTTAAAAATAATAATAATAAAATATTTAAAAACAACATTTTTCTTTGAATAATGACCAACAATGAATTTTTTAGATTTCATTGGGCCCCAAGACCAGAACTAGTTTTTAAACGGCTGGAGGTTTATCTGTGAGTGCTATGAAGAAAAGTCCTCCATCGAGGGGCAAGTTGCATCCAAGGAGACATCTCTCAAGTCTAAGGTCTATGGTCCTGTCATACTTTCCATGCTTCCAGCTGTTGTCCTTCTGCAATCAGTCGTATGTCGCATCTAGACTTAATCCTGCAGTTGCTGGGACCTGCTAATGCATGTCTGCGCCTCCAGGGAAATTTCTCTTTACAAAGTAAGTCTGTGCTCTCACTGCACACAGATCTGTTACAGAGAGAGAGAGAAATCTCTGGATGAAAATGGGACTTGCAAACAAAACATTTTTAGTCAATATCTCATCTCAACTCCTGGAATTAATGATCTAAACTTTAGATTCTAAAGAACTTCTGGCCCTAGCCGGTTTGCCTCAGTGGATAGAACATCGGCCTGGGAACCAAAGGGTCCCGGGTTTGATTCCAGTTAAGGGCTCCTCCCTGGCCTGGGTCATGGTCGAGGCACATGAAGAAGGCAACCAATCAATGTGTTTCTCTCAAATCAATATTTCTCTGTCTTTCCCTTTCTCTTCCACTCTCTCTAAAAAACAATGGGAAAATATCCTCAGGTAAGGATTTAAAGAAATAAATCAACTCTTTCCATGATGGTGCGAGGGCAAGACCCTGTTATGGCCTCTTCACAAAGAGTTTCCCTTTGACTTGATATAGAAATTTTGTGCAAACTGTGAAAAAATAATGTAGACTTTTTATTGTTACAGGAACGTGCCAAAAAGACAGAAGAATGGTAAATGAAAGATGAAGGGCCCGGCATCAGAGGACCTGTAGCTATTTGCCCTCTAGCAGCTGGGCTGGGGATGGATCCCTGAGAAAAGCAAATGGTGGAGAGGAAACAAGGATGGAATTGACCTCAGACTCACACCTGGAGCTGATAAGGGAGGAGCAGAGAAGGGTTGTGCGGCTGGTCCGTACAAATGAGTGACCGAGAAAGTTCACACAGACCTCGGGCAGTTCCTGGTCACCCAAGACAATGGAACTAAGGATAGTGTAAAATGACTGGGAACCGTTGATCCACTGCCCCCGCACGCCCCCCACTGGGGACCAAGCCCGCAACCCGGGCATGCGCCCTGACCAGGACTGAACCATGACCTCCTGGCTCATAGGTCGGTGTTCAACCACTGAGCCACACCCAGCCCGGCCCATTAGACTTCCTTAAATCAAAATATTTCCACATCTTTCCTTGGCCCACTTTAAAGGTGGTGCCACATGGTGACAAGACAGAGGCGATGAAGGGCAAATCCAGACCAGAGCTGGGGATATTTATGGAGGTTCTTTCACGTGCAAGAAACCATCAGAGAGAGGAAACGCAAAACAGACTCCCTGCTGCTAGGGGTTTCATGTTTTCTTTGAGAAAAAAACCCCACGCGCTTGTGAAAATCAAATAAATGAACAGAACGTGATCGAGCACCAAGTGCCTGGGTCTTGGCGTGAGCCATGCTGATGGCTTTAGGAGGAAAGCACTCCTTCTTGTTTGGGAGGGATTCGTGCAAACAACTGGACTGAACCAAACGTGAAAGGGTTGTTAGGGAAAGTAATCAACTGCAGGAGATCAGGAAGAAAGACTTGTCCCGTAGCTGTGCTACTTTAGCCTGGCCTAGGATGAACGAGCTTGGGTTCTCCCCACACATCTCCGCCCACTCTGTGAGCTTGTACACCCCTTGGCTTTTCTCTGAAATCAGCTAAAATCCCCTATAGCCACTTGTCTCTAAAAGCACTCTTTTCTTTTGGAGACCAACTCACTGGTCTTCCCTGTATATCCTTCCAACTGGCAGTTCTTAAAAACACATATTTCCCACCAGCTGTCTCAGTGGTTGAGCATATACCTATGAACCAGGAAATCACGGTTTGATTCCTGGTCAAGGCACATGCCTGGGTTATGGGCTTGATCCCCAGTGTGGGGTGTGCAGGAGACAGCCGATTCATGATTCTCTCTCATTGTTGATGTTTCTATCTCTCTCTCCCTCTTCCATCCTCTCTGAAATCAATAAAAATGTATTTTTAAAAGCCACATATTTCCCATCCTATATAATAAAAGGCTAATATGCAAATTGTCCTCTCAACTGGGAATTCAACTTGGAGCAGGGCTGGCTGGCCAACAGCCTGTTGCCCCTCCCCCTGGTCGGCCCTGCCCCTGATCAGCCCCCCCATTCTAATGGGGGGGGCCACTGGCAAACTGCCCACAGCCCCCCCAATCCTGATCAGGGGCGGGGCCAGCCACCAACTGCTCATGGCCCCTCCCCCAAGCTGGTCCAGCCAGTTGGCCCCATTCGGGGCAGGCTGGTCAGACCCCACCCATGCACGAATTTGTGCACCAGGCCTCTAGTATGTATATACACGTACGTGAAATTACTCAGGTGGTTTCCATGCATCTGCACTCCTGAGGAGGAAGGGCTTGTGAGTGCAGTGGAAATGAAATGCCAGGCACTTGCTCCCCATTTATATATGAGTGAAGGCACATTCTGCAAGGTCAATAGCAAATTAGGGGACAGAAGGGGACCCCAAGCCCCAGCACAGAAAAGGGAGAGCCCAGCAATGTGCCCATCTGCAGTCCCCGGCGCCATCTGCTCTCTACACCTCCCATGACCCTGTGCTGGGGAGGGACCGGCCTGCCGCCCAGGCTCCTCTCCGCACCTGGGCCACCTCAGAGCTGACACCACAGTAGGACCAGCAAGGCCTGTTGCTGCCAAGAGAGAACCAAGAATGGGAAGCAGCCCCACGGATGGGACTGGTGAATCTACCATCGTTCAGCTGGATTAACGCTGTGGGTCACTGAGAACACAGATTCCGGGAATGGAAAACGAAAACATGGGCATGGGAGCCATAGTCCTTGGCTGCAGCCAGTGGGCGGGGCCAGGAGCACTGTGATGGGTGAATGGCGCTGAGCTACGCCCTGTCATCTCGTCTGTGATCATGCCATTTAATGTTTTGGGTGTTTTTTTTACATGGAATTGAATGTAAAAGTGATTGCAGGTTGGTGTGTGTGCAGAGAGCAGGGTCTCAAAAGTTATTCACCAAAATGTGAATAATGTGCTATTTGAGGATGGAATGATTTTTCACTTTATTTTATCTTTTTCTGTCATGTTTGAATTTTTTTACCATGACAATGTGTTACACTTTATAAGCCAAAAATAGGAGGCATTTTCAAGTCTAGCTATTTTAATTTAAAAAAAAAAAATAGACCTTAAACAATCCACTTGTGGGATCGAGCCACGATTTGATTCAGAATTCTGCATTTGGAGATGTGGATTTAAGCTAATCGAGTCCAAGTCTACCAAGAACTCACTTGTTGATCTTTGACATACTTCACCCAAAGGAGAGAGGGTCAAGGAATTGATGATGAGTATGGAACACAGCCCTCACTGGTCTGGCTGGATGGATGGAGCCTAGGTCTGTGGACTGAAGGGTCCCGGATTCGATTCTGGCTAAGGGCACATGCCCGGGTTGCAGGCTTGGTCCCCAGTGTGGGATGTGCAAGAGGCAGCTGATCAATGATTCTCTCTCATCACTGATGTTCCCATCTCTCTCTCCCTCTCCCTTCCTCTCTGAAATCAATAAAAATATGTTTTAAAAAAGAAGAAGAAGAAGAAGGAAAGAGATTGGGGCAGTGAAGACAGAAGAGGAATTTCCCTCCTCGAATAAGAGCAGCAGAGTCAGGGCCGTGAGAGATAATACAGAACAGAAGGAAGTAAACCTTCACTGAAACTGTGTCCCAGCTCAGCCTGTGCCTGTGCTAGGAGCCCACACAGCTCGGCACCATGATACTAGGCAGTCTTCCCGAAGGAAGGAGCACCCAGTGCTGGGCGTCCTGCCCTGACCCAGCTCTGCCCCAGGGCGAAGCTGTCCTGCCCGGCATTTCCTTCGGACAGGCAGGCAGGCAGGCAGCCCAGACATTCAGGGCCTAAATGGGTCTGCACTGTGACCCCCTGCAGCTACTAATAAAGGGAACGTGCTGTCCACAGGATTCAACCTAATGCCCCTCCCGCTGAGCAACAGCTGGTGGGAAATGTTATGTTTTTCATGAAAGAAATAAAAACAAAGGCGACTCCTAGGGCTGCATCTGACTCCCGGGGCCTTTTGCAAAGTTCATTTCTCATTAGCTGGATCCTGATGGATGGAAATAACTCACCACTGTATGAAACACTGACACACCACGTGCCTAGTGCACTATTGTTCGTTTAGGGAAAGCAGCCTTATATAGTAATAACTTCCAATTTAGCAGGCGAGTGTGTGGGGGTGGGGAGGGCGCACCAGGCTCATCCGCCTGCCCCCAGGCCCCGGCAAGGTCCCCGCCTGCTCGGAGAGCCGTGTCCTATATTTACTCACCAGGAACAATTTATTTTCTTTTATATTTTCAAAGCACTCTAAGCGACTCCTTCTTGGTGATGATTTCCATATGCTGCTGCTGCTCTCAGAGAGCGAGCGAGGCCACATTCTGAAACCATTAAATGCCATCTCGTGGGGGGTGGGGGCCTGGGAGAGCCCAACGGTACCGTCTCGAAGGCCCCATGTGGGAGACAGAGGCTACCTACCTCAGACAAGCTGGCTAAATAAACTGCAGTAAGTACACATGTGACGGCCACTTTGTAAAGCCCTTGGATGCTCTGGGGTGGGCAGTCATTTACATGTTTAATTTCTAACTCTGAGCCCCATCCTCAGAGATAGATGGCAATACTACCCCTGGTTTACAGCCGAGAAAAATGAGGCACAGAAACTAATATGAATGGGAAGTCAGAGCTGCCTTTCTCTAAATACAGCTCAACATAATTACATGTAACCAATTCTGCACATTTTGAGGGATATTCCTTTTAAAAGTCTCCACTATTTGCTCTAGCCGGTTTGGCTCAGTAGATGGAGCATCAGCCTGCAAACCAAAGGGTCCCAGGTTCGATTCTGGTCAAGGGCACGTAGCTTGGTTGCAGGCTCCTCCCTAGCCCGGGCCCTGGTCAGGGCATGTGCAAGAGGCAACCAATCGATGTGTTTCTCTCACATCGATGTTTCTCTCTGTGTTTCCCTCTCTCTTCTATTCTTCCTAAAAATCAAAGGAAAAATGTCCTCAGGTGAGGATTACCAAAAAATCTGTACTGTTTTAAAGTGGGACAATCATTGTATTTGGCCTTGAGAACTATATAACTTTAGGACCCATTGCCTCGCATGGATTAAGCTGCAAAACAGAACTCTTGATAAGTGGTTCGTACTGCAAACATTTTGTGAAATGCTGCATTTTACCAAAAGCAAAAATTCCCACTGGATGGAAGAACTGTCACAAATCGTTTATCTGGCTTTTGTGCCCTCAACTTCCTTCTGTTCCTGGGGTCCCAGGAATTGGACCGCTGCTTGTCTAACTTCTGAAGAAGATAAACATGTGTAGAAGAGCCACTTCCTCTCCTGAACAGGGTAAGGACGACGAAGACAGAAGACACCGTTACTGCGTCGCTCCCGAGTGTCAGGTATGATCACAATGCACTTCCTTACAAAGCGTTGCAACAGTATTATGAACGGACTCCCTGGGTCCCCGGTTCCCCACTCGTAACACTGGTGACATGTCCATCTACAGAAACAGCAATTCCATCACTAGCACCCGTTGGACAGAGAGGGGCCTGAGGCTCAGCTTGTGTTTGCAGCTACACAGGAAGAGGCAGTCAGCGGCGAAGTGCTTCTGTTCTGGTAGTGGGTTGGTTTCCAAACAATATCTAGCTCAGATCCCCCCCTTTTTTAAGGAGAAATGAAATGAAATGAAGGCACATTTGAAAAAATAAGAAAACTTCTTTCGTCTAGGTCTACTACCAGGGTCAAAATAAACAGGACCCGTGCATCAAATTCTCTCAGACACTCCTTAAATGCTTCTCTCACTGGGAGAACCATTCCAGAGGAAGAAGGAAGATTATCTCAATATAATTTCTCATCAACATTCTACTGCACAGGTGGTGGTTGTTATTCACATAGTAAAGTGCTCTAAAGGCTGGCCAGGAACCTGCCTTGCCAGGAAGAGCTGGGAGGAAGAGGAGAGACGGGGTGGACAGCTCAAAGTTGTTCCCCCAGAACCAGTTTAATTGTTTCACGATGGGAAAAGATAGGAAAACATTGCATGGCTAGGGGTCCCAGAGAGCGTTTTTCACTGTGAGAGTCGGGACTTCCTAGAGCAGCTCCTTGTGGAAGTCCCTGCAGTGCCTGGGTCATGCCAGCGCCCCGCCTCGGGGCCCTTCTGTTCTGGGGATGCCCAGTGCCTGAAGGTGCCTCGGTTTTCTGCCTAGTCAACTGGAGCACCTATGGACATGCCTGGCCGGTGTGGCTCAGTGGTTGAGCATCGACCTATGAACCAGGAGGTTACGGTTTGATTCCTGGTCAGGGCACATGCCCAGGTTGCAGGCTCAATCCCATTTGGGACGTGCAGGAGGCAGCCAATCAATTCTCTCTCATCACTCATGTTTCTCTTTCTCTTTCTCCCCCCATCCCTTCCTTTCTCGAATCAATTAAAATATATTTTAAAATAATAATAATAAAATTAAATTTTAAAAGGAGAAGGAAATGGGCACTAACTCATAACATTGAATCTACATTAATATTTGGACTGAGACAGTACCCTGACCTAGACAGTTATGAACTTCATACCTGGGGTGACCCCATCAACAGGGACTCTCCCGACATGGTCTTACCATATCTTATGTTCTATGGCACTTGATTAAGTGAACTTCCACGTTATTATCTAGCTTCAATTGTTACACAATGACATAATCTTTATTAAAATATTCCCCAAAAGAAGCTGTCGATAAAAGATAACAAACACATCGCAAACTCATGAGAATATGGCAGGCCTGACTCCTCAAGTTCCCACAGAAACTCTCCCCGAGCCAGTCTGTGAGATGGAAAGCCACTCCTGTGTGACCACATGTGACCAGTCGGTGACATGCTCCAACCTGGAGGACCTTCTGGAACAGGGATGTGCACCTGCTTTGCTGGAGAGGAACGTGGCCTCCTTGTCTCTTGACATCCGCTCCTGCTGGTGTGAAGTAGCCAGGACTAAGGCCGTATTTAATAAGGAGGCACTCAGAACAGAAGAAACTTCTGGATCTGTTTAGCAAAATAGGCTGAAGTCGGGCAATAATCAATTACAGAATTTAAACCAAATTGTAGTGTTTAGAAAGCTCTTCATAGATGCAATTAGAAGTGGCTAAAATCATACACTATGGCGACAAAACAAGTTGTTTTTTTTCTTTCTTTGTCAGCTGATATTTTTGAAGATGCAAAGAAAAAGGAGGCCATAAACCGGTAGAAATAATATTAGAACAGGCGGATATCGTTGGAGGGAGTTTTCTGTAGAGTCATGTAAAAGAACACGTGTGTCTGGTGTGGCCCAGCCCTCGCAGTTTCTTGATGCTACTTCCACCCTGAAGTGGATGAAGAACGCCTTTGAATGTCACACATGTGTTGACCTTTTCTGGAATGACAAAGTGCTCTGGGTCATTGGTTTCTCAGTATATATTTTAGAATAATAAACAAAATATGTCCCCTGTTAATTGCTTTGAAAGCAACTTGAAAAAAAAGAAATGAGGGAAACAGGGAGATTTTAAAGAGTTGTTGAAAATGCTTCTATCGGGAAGTGATTTTCCTACTTGAAAAGGCCAGTGTGCTCACACCGCCTCTTAGATGAGGACAGTGTAAGCTAAGGGACAGAGGGGAGGACCAGGGCAGAAGCTGTCCCATCTGAGGGACAGGGGTGAGGGCCTGGGCAGCAGGCACACACAGGAGGGGATGGTAGGGACCCTGAGGAGGGTCAGTACCCAGTTACCACCCACATGTGCTGTCTTTATAACCTGTTAACATGTTCGCCTTTACTATGTCTTAAATACCTGACATAATTCTCCATAATGGTTCTACTGCCAGAAACTGTTTGCTTCAAAGGGAAGGGCGCATGTCATCTATTCAAAGCATGGGAAATTGCACAAGAAGAAAATCAAAGAAAAACTATCCTTTAGAAGGCAGGATTATGAAAGTTTCTGGTGTTTCTATTTCACTTCCTAAATTATTTATTCTAGAAATAAACGTTTCAAATAAAATGATTTGACACTCATTTAAATGAGTAAAAGTACACTTAGGGGCGGAACAGAAGTTTAGGGACAAAAACCTCTCCACCAAATCTGTTTAGGTCCTTCTTTCCACCTGAACTGCAGTTCAGCTACACTAGACCTGAAAGTGCTGTGTGTAGGAACTGTTTGTATAGAGCACAAACCCTGAGCCAAACTCTCCGGGCATCAGACCCTGACTCCATGGTCAGAGGAAGCCACCGTCTCACTCTGTGCTCTATACTGGGATCTCACATGTGGATAATCATGTTTAAAAGGCGGTTAAAGAAGTGTCTGGCACCCAGTAAACATTAAATATGAGTTTCTTGATAAAATGTTCTCCACAAGGTACTGTTAAAGGCAGTAAGATGTTTGGGGAAAATGACACTCATTAACTGTTACTGCTGATTTCTTTAGGAAAAAATAATCTGTGTCCTAAAAAGGTGAAATTGCAACCAGGTCAATATATATATATATATATATTAAGGAAATATATATATAATAAAAATAATTAAATAATTAATATTTAAATAATAATAATAATATTTAAAAATAATTAAATAATAATTAAAATGCCAAGGGCAAAAGACAAAGAGAGAATCCTAAAAGCAGCAAGAGGAAAGCAGTTAGTTGCCTACAAGGGAGCAACCACATGATTGTCAATTGATTTCTCAACAGAAACTTTGCAGGCCAGACGGGAGTGGCAAGAAATATTCAAAGTGATGCATAGCAAGGACCTACAACCAAGATTACTCTACCCAGAAAAGCTCTTATTTAGAATTGAAGGTCAGATAAAGAGTTTCACAGACTAGAGAAAGCTAAAGGATTTCATCACCACCAAACCAGTATTACATGAAATGTTGAAGGGTATTCTTTAAGAAGAGGAAGAAGGAGGAAAAGGAGAAGGAGAAATATGAACTTTAAAATGGCAATAAACACATATGTATTAACAATTAAATCTATAAATCAAAATAAATGAACAAGAAATCTAATGAACAAAATAAACTGGTGAATAAAATAGAATCAGAGACATGGAGACATGAAACAGACTGACGAATCTCAGAGGGAAGTGGGGAAGGGGACGGGAAGAGATTAACCAAAGATCTTACATGCATATATGCATTACTTATCGACACAGAAAATAGGGTTGGCTAAGGCTTGGGGCAGGGTGGGAACCAAGTGGAGGAGGACAATGGGGCTGGGGGAAGGGGGCATCTGTATTACCCTCAACAATAAAGATTTTTAAAAAATCAAATAAATATTTTCAAAGCTTAGATTTGGTGAGGTTCTAGTTCATACAAACTTCCCAGCATTACCGAGTAATGGCCTGTCCCCTCTCAGGTCTGCCAGAGGGAAAGGATCACATGGACTTTGGACAATCATCTTGCATATTATTTTTTCAGGATCAGTTTTCTTATCTATAAATTGAGTGTAATAAAACTTTATCGACCCAACTGGCATCAGATGGGATACATACAGGTAAAGTATTTTTAGTTAAATATATAAATTAGCTGATATTCTTGAACACGTATTCACTGACAGAGGGAGGTTAGGTTATTGGAAGCCAATCTACCTATTTTTAAACTATTACAAAAAATATGCAAATGTTATCATTGGGTATAATGTGTACATCACAATGATATTTCATACTGACTTTGAGAATTTGCAATATTGTAATATCTTTATAAACAACGATCACTTTAGTTTAACGCCAAATAAAAGTTCAGAGTGCTTACTTCTAACTTGAGAGCTCCGGACTCTGACAGTAACGTTCAAAAAGGACTCTAGATGGCTGAAAGCAATCATCCTCCGGAGCAAAGAGTGCCCCAAGTTATGAAAGTGCTGACTCACATGCAGCCAAAGGAGAAAGAAGAAAAGAAAGAGTAGTCCACATTCTTATGAAGCCCAAAGCCAGATCATAATTCTAAGTACTTTTTCATTCTACCTAGAAACATAACTTCGACATGATCATTAACAGAAGTCACATGGGTTGGTGACAAATTTTTTAAAATATATTTTTATTCATTTCAGAGAGGAAGGGAGAGGGAGAGAGAGATAGAAACATCAAGGATGAGAGAGAATCATTCATCAGCTGCCTCCTGCATGCCCCCTACTGGGGATCAAGCCCGCAACCCAGGCATGTGCCATGATGGGGAATCATGACCACCTGGTTCATAGATCAACACTCAACCGCTGAAGCATGACGGCCAGGCGTAAATTTTCACAGCTAACCAACATCTGACTGATCATAAGAACCTGTGTGACGTAATTGATTTTTCTGAGAAGTGTCAAACCCATTCAGTTATAAACATGAAGTTGTTTTATTTCTTCCAGTAACTGCTTTCATGATAAAGCCAAGTCTCTCCTTTAATCATACGTTGGTTAGATCCCATGCATTTCTGGTGGCTTTTGGTTATTAAAACAGTGGAGTCCAATCCAGGCTTCAATCTTCCGTCCGATTCTAAGCTCTCTCCCTAAACTCCTGGCCAGGCTCCTGGCTCCTGGCTTGGCACAGGGAGGGGGTGTGGTCTGTTTCTAACCACCTCTAGCTCCCAGACCCCAGGTTGAAGGCAGGAAGGAAGACTGGAGGGAGAGGGGGAGGCAGATATACTTACTCATAAACCAGTGAGCTGGCATTTCTCTCGTTAACACTGGGTGGCCTTCACTGTCCTCTCTGTGCTCGGTGTCCAAATGCTGGGGCACTCATGGGGTTCCTCCTAGGAGCCCTGGAGGGCATGCCACCCCACAGTTCCCTACCCCGGGGGACAGGGCTCCTCCCAACTCCTCTACACCCCTCCAAGCCCCAGGGAGCCCCTGCTGGTAGCTGGCTAAGAGCTTGGACTGTGGGTGCAGGGCACTGGCATGAAGGCTCAAGTCCCGCCACTTCTGTAACTCTCCTTCACCCAAGGAAAATGCAAGGATCCCTGCTTTACCCAATGGCCCAGGTGCTATTCAATCTCTGTCTCTGTCTCTCTTTCTCTGCCTCCCCTGTATCTTTCTCTGGTTTTATTCTGTCCCCTCCCCATCCCCCTGTTCACATGGACACCAGGCAGGCCAGCAACTGCCCTGACCAAGAGGGCATCCCCCAAGACATGAACTGCCAAGCCCCCCTCCTGCAGCACCCCAGGCTCTACAGTCATTATTTCTCAGCTTCCCAGCACCCCATATTTACCCCCACCCCCACGGACACCCCCATCTTGGCTGCAGAAAGGGAAAGCTCTCCCACCATCATTATGATCCGCTCCCATGCCAAGGACTGGACGGTCCTCCCCTCCCTCCCCTTACTGCCCTGGGGAAGGAGCAGTGGGGAAGTGCCACCGTCAGTAAGCCCTGGCCCCCACTCTCTACAGCAGAGGTTCTGACCTTGGCCACATGTCAGTGACCTTCGGATGAAATCGCCACCTTGATCACCTGTGGCCGGTGACAGCATTTCCGTGGCTCAATTCCCTCATCTCCCAAGTGAGGGTGTTTTTCATAAGACTTCTTAGGTTTGAGGGATCATTTGAAAAGACAATACCTGCAAAGAACTTGGAACAGGCCCTGGCACAGGACAAGGGCCTGATCAAGGAAGTGACCCGTGTGCTGTGTCCAGGTGATGGCCAAATTCATGCCGTCATTGCTGCACCCCATTGTCTCTCTGCAGTGACTGTCTTAAGGCATGCCATTCCAAAATAAAGCTTTTACATAATGTCTGCTTAATAGAGTTAGCTTGTGTGCGCTGACTCCTGGAGGCATACCTGCTTTTAGGCTTTTTAGAAGGTTAGTGCTCAAAAATCAATAAAAAATTAGGTGATCTGTCATATTTTCCAATAAAGATGTCACCGCTTTCTATATGTAGTAAGAAGCGTCTACCCTCAAATATACACATTCAAACACATTAAAACCTTTCTTTTGAAGAGGCAAGATGGCGACCGGCGGGAAGGTAGGGAGGGAGAGTGTGAGAGAGTGAGGGAGCGATAGAGGTGTGTGTGGACGTGTGTGGGTGTGTGTGTGAGTGAAATAGGGACAGTTAGACCCTGCAGTTCTTCTAGGGGGTTGCCAATCTGGGCAGTCTGAGACTGCAAAACCCCACGGCCACTGTAAACACTCTGGGGAGGACACCAGCGGCACAGAGACCACGCCATCTTGAAAAACAGAACTGCTTGAGACTAGGATCCTAGCCTTGCCACCACCCAGTCTGGTCTCAGAAGCAAACCAGGACCCTACAGCCGCTCTGGTAGAAGACCTGCCACCACAGCTGCAGACCCGGGGACACCAAGACTCCAGGCACCCAGCCGCAGATTTCTGTGAGTCACAAAGCCAATCCCCCTCCCCCACCACTCCCACAGGAGCGACATAGAAACTACCAGACCCCAGCCACACAGTAAGGCTTTCTGCCCACACAAAGCAGTGGTGACTCTGCCTGACTTTGAGCCTTGGTGTCAGACATGGGAAGTTTGTTTCCTGTGACTAGTCTCCATGCCCAGGCAGGGAGACTGAGTGGAATTTGAGCCTAGCCGCTCATCCCTAGGGAGGTAGCTTCTGCAACCAGATCCCACACCCATGCAGGGCAGGGAGACAGCGCTGAACTTGAGCCCGGACTTGCGAACTCTTTCCCGCGACTCGTCTCTGCACCCAGGCAGGGAGGCAGTCCTGAATTTGAGCATAGGCACACGACCTCGGGGAGATTGTTTTCTGTGACCAGATCCTACGCCCTTGCAGGGAGACAGCACTGAATTTGAGCCTGGGGGTGCAAACCCAGGGAGTTTGTTTCCCATGACCAGACTCTGTGCCCACACAGGAAGGCAGAGCTGAATTTGAGCCTGGGTACATGGACACAGGGAGTTTGTTTTCCACAGTGCACACCCACATGACCAGACCCCACACCCACACTAAGTGGCAGTGCCACCTGACTTTGATTCAGGGCAAGTGCACACAGAAGGCTGTTTACCACAGGGCAGAAATGGACCTCCTACCAACACAGTGCGACTGAGCAACCCGGTCTCCCAGGCAGATCAGGGACCCTGAATCTCCACACAAGAGGCAGCATTGACCACCTGTGACTAGACTCCATTCCTCATTACGTACGCCTGCGATCCCTGATTCCCAGTACATTCACACTAAGAGCCAGTGACTCCAAATCTTGGCGCATGTGCACACAGGGACCTGATTCTCAGTGAGAGGTAGCACCAGGAACAGAGACTCTGATATTCAATTCTCGGCATGGACACAGGGAGCCTCTGACTCCTGACACGCAATAGGGGACTTTGATTTTTGGCACACGCCAGTGGGTTCTCTGTTTCAACATGGCGCAGACAGGGTCCCTGATTCTAGGTGCACACACGAGTCCACACTAAGCGCCTGTGACTGACCCAGGGCGAGCGTGGCTCCCACCAACCCACAGCAACCACATGTCTTGGTGTCAGAGCTCTTCAGTGACACTTGGGGGTGCAAAACTCCCACTGCACACGGATCAGGCCCCCGCAACTCGACATCTGGTGATAGTCAGAATGGGGGACAATGAAGCAATCCCCAGAGGAAAGAAAAGGAGGACTCGCCAAGTAAGGAAATAAGTTAAATGGAAGCATGCAAAATGACAGAAAAAGAATTCAGTGTAATGGTCATAGAGTTCATACACTGGATGGACGAGAAAATCAACAACCTATGCAAAAATCAGGAAGAACTGAAAAATGATATAGCTACAATAAAAAAATACCATGGAAAGCTTCAACATTAGACTAGAAGAAGCAGAGGACCGAATCAGCGAGTTAGAAGAACAGGTACAGAAACAAGCCCAATCTGAACAGCAACTAGAGAAAAAAATTAAAAAGCAGGAGAGCCTAAGGGAGCTTTGGGACAATGCAAAATGAAATAACATACGTATAATAGGGCTGCCAGAAGGACAAGAAGAACAGCAAGGATTAGAAAATTGATTTGAAGAAATAATGACAGAAAACTTCCCTGATATGGGGAAGAAAAGAGTTACTCAATTACAGAGTCCCAAGCAAGATGAGTCCCAAAAGACCCACACCAAGACACGCCATAATTACAATGGCAAATGTTATCGACAAAGAGAATCTTAAAGGCTGCAAGAGAGAGACAGAGAGTTACCTACAAAGGATCCCCCATCAGATTATCAAATGATTTCTCAACAGAAATACATCAAGCTAGAAGGGAATGGAAGGAGATATACAAAGTGATGCAAAGCAAGGGACTCAATCCAAGAATACTCTATCCAGCAAGACTATCAATCAAAATTGAAGGGGAAATCAGGAGCTTCACAGATAAAAAAAAAGGCTAAGGGAGTTTATCACTACCAAGCCAGTAATGCAAGAAATGCTAAAGGGAATGCTGTAAAAAGAAGAAACAAAAAAGGTAAGAAGGAACACAGCCTCAAAAAATAAAAATGGCTACAAACAAGTACCTTTCAATAAAAACTTTAAATGTAAATGGACTAAAAGCTCCAATCAAAAGACATCAAGTGGCTGAATGGATAAAAAAAATGACCCATATATATGCTGTCTACAAGCGACCCACCTCAGAACAAGGGACTCACACAGACTGAAAGTGAAGGGATGGAAAAATATCTTTTGTTGGAGAGTGGGAATTTTTGAGCACTACTGAGGCTGTGGACTATGCCCCAGATAGAGTTGTCAGTGCTGACACCAGGCCAGGCCTTGAGATACGGTCTCATGGCCCCCTCCCAGCACGTAGGCCTTCTTTCATAGAACACTGTCAGCTTTCTGAAGAACAGGATGACCCTGTGAATAACATGGTCATCAATGGCATGATCCTGACATTGCTTGGGAAAAACTGTTTTGTCTTAAATTGCCTGCTCTGCAAAAACAGGATGTGGTTAATGTGCTTAAAAGTGGTCCTGCACAAAGGGTTGCGGCTGCTCTCTGGACTCCCTGCATGGAGAATGGCAGAGCAGTCGCCCGGCCGGCTAATAAAGGCTCTTTGCTATTGTATCGGACTCGGCTCCCTGGTGGTCTTTGGGGATCACGAAATCTGGGCACAACACTTTCAGGCAAATGGAAATGAAATAAAGCTGGGATAGCAATACTTATATCTGACAAAATAGACCTCAAAGTGAAGGCCATAACAACAGATAAGGAATGCCACTTCATAATACTAAAGGGATTGATGTCAACAAGAGGATATAACCCTGGTAAACATATATACACCCAATGCAGGAGCACCCAAATACATAAAAAATCTCCTGGAAGATATCAAGAGAGAGATAGACAACAATACAATCATAGTAGGGGACTTTAATACACCACTGACATCACTGGATAAATCCTCTAGACAAAAAATCAGCAAAGAAACCACAATCCTAAATGACTCACTAGATCAGATAGACTTAATTGACATCTTCAGAACATTTCACCCCAAAGCTGCAGAATATACGTTCTTCTCAAGTGCACATGGGACATTTTCAAAAATAGACCACATACTGGGTCACAAGCAAAGTCTCCCCAAAGTCAAGAAGATTGAAATCATACCAAGCATCTTTTCAGACCACAATGGCATAATATTAGAAATAAACTACAATAAAAACAATCCAAAACACTCAAACATTTGGAAGCTGAATAGCATATTATTAAATATTGATTGGGTTACCAATGAGATCAAAGAAGAAATTAAAAACATTCTGGAAACTAATGACAATAAAAACACAACAATCCAAAACCTATGGGACACAATGAAAGCAGTCCTGAGAGGGAAGTTTATAGCTCTAGAGGCCTACCTCAAAAAACAAGAAAAAATGGTAGTAAATCATGTAACTCAACAACTCAAGGAATTAGAAAGAGAGCAATAAGAAAAGCCCAGAGTGAGCAGAAGGAAGGAGATAATAAAGATCAGAGTGGAGATAAACAACACTGAGACCAAAAAAACAATACAAAAGATCAATGAAACCAAGAGCTGGTTCTTTGAAAGGATAAACAAGATTGATGAACCTCTAGCCAGGCTCACCTAGAAGCAAAGAGAGAGGACCCAAATAAACAAAATCAGAAATGATAGAGGCGAAATAACAACAGACCCTACAGAAATACAAAGGATTTTTAAAAAATATTATGAACAACTCTATTCCAACAAACTAGACAACCTGGAGGAAATGGACATATTCCTAGAAAAATACAACCTTCCAAAACTCAATAAGGAAGATTCTAAAAATCTCAATAGGCCAATAACTATGGAAGAAATTAAAGCAGTCATCAAAAAGCTTCCATCAAACAAAAGCCCAGGCCCAGACGGCTTCACAGGAGAGTTATACCAAACATTCAAGGAAGAACTAAAACCTATCCCCCTCAGACTATTCCAAAAAATTCAAGAGGAAGGAACACTTCCAAGCTCCTTCTATGAAGCCAGCATCACCCTAATACCAAAACCAGATAAAGACAACACAATGAAAGAGAATTACAGACCAATATCCCTCATGAACATAGATGCTAAAATCCTCAACAAAATTCTAGCAAATCGGATCCAGCACTACATCAGAATGATCATACACCAGGACCAATTAGGATTTATCCCAGGAATGCAAAGATGGTACAATATCCGCAAATCAATAAACGTGATACATCACATAAACAAATTGAGGGAGAAAAATCACATAGTCATATCAATTGACACAGAAAAAGCATTTGACAAAATCCAACACCCTTTCTTAATAAAAACTCTCAGCAAGGTGGGAATAGAAGGATCATACCTCAACATCATGAAAGCCATATATGATAAACCCACAGCCAGCATCACACTCAATGGACAAAAACTAAAACCATTTCCCCTAAGAACAGAAACAAGACAGGGATGCCCACTCTCACCACGTCTGTTCAACATAATACTGGAAGTACTAGCCATTGCTATCAGACAAGAAGAAGAACTAAAAGGCATTCAAATTGGAAAAGAAGAAGTAAAACTGTCCTTATTCACAGATGACATGATACTGTACATAGAAAACCCTAAAAACTCCATTAAAAATTATTAGACTTAATAAATGAATTCGGCAAGGTAGCAGGATACAAAATTAATGCCAGGAAATCTATGGCATTTCTGTACACCAATAGTGAACTTACAGAAAGAGAGACTAAAAAAGCAATCCCATTTACCATCACACCAAAAATATTAAGATACCTAAGAATAAACTTAACTAAAGAGGTAAAAGACCTATATGCAAAAAACTATAGGACACTGAAAAAAGAGATAGAGGCAGATATAAACAAATGGAAGAACATACTGTGTTCATGGATTGGTAGAATCAACATCATCAAGATGTCCATACTACCCAAAGCAATCTATAGATTCAATGCGATACCTGTTAAAATACCAACAGCATACTTCACAGACCTAGAAAGAACTCTTCAAAAATTCATCGGGAATAAAAAAAAGACCTCGAATAGCTGCAGCAATCCTGAGAAAGAAGAACAAAGTAGGTGGGATCTCAATACCAGATATCAAGCTGTATTACAAAGACACTGTTCTCAAAACAGCCTGCTACTGGCACAGGAACAGACATATAGATCAATGGAATAGAATAGGGAACCCAGAAATCTACCCAAATCACTATGCTCAATTAATATTTGACAAAAGAGGCATGAACATACAATGGAATTAAGACAGTCTCTTCAATAAATGGTGATGGGAAAATTGGACAGATACATGCAAAAAAATGGAACTAGATCACCAATTTACACCATACACAAAAATAAACTCAAAATGGACAAAGAACTTAAACATAAGACGGGAAACCATAAAAAATACTAGAGGAATCCACAGGCAGCAAAATCTCAGACATATGTCAAAGCAATTTCTTCACCGATACTGCTCCTAGGGCAATGGAAAATAAAGAGAAAATAAACAAATGGGACCACATCAAAATAAAAAGCTTTTGCACAGCAAAAGAAACCATCAACAAAACAACAAGAAAGACCACTATATGGGAGAACATATTTGCCAATGTTATCACTGATAAGGGTTTAATCTCCAACATTTACAGGGAACTCATACAACTCAACAAAAGGAAGATAAACAATCCAATCAAGAAATGGGCAATGGACCTAAATAGAATCTTTTTGAAAGAAGACAGAAGGAAGGCCAAGAGACATATGAAAACATGCTCAAAGTCACTAATTATCCGAGAGATACAAATCAAAACGACAACGCGGTACCATCTCACACCTGTCAGAATGGCTATCACCAACAAATCAATAAATGACAAGTGTTGGCGAGGATGCAGAGAAAAAGGAACCTTGGTGCACTGCTGGTGGGAATGCAGACTGGTGCAGCCACTGTGGAGAACAGTATGGCGTTTCCTCAAAAATCTAAAAATGGAAGTCCCATTTGACCCAGTAATCCCACTTCTAGGAATATATCCCAAGAAGCTAGAAACTTCTATCAGAAAGGATATATGCACCCCTATGTTCATAGCAGCACAATTTACCATAGCTAAGATTTGGAAACAACCTAAGTGCCCATCAGCAGATGAGTGGATTAAAAAACTGTGGTACATCTACACAATGGAATACTACACTGCAGTAAAAAAAAGAAGGAATTCTTACCATTTGCAACAACATGAATGGAACTGGAGAGCATTATGCTAAGTGAAATAAGCCAGTCAGAGAAAGATAAGTATCACATGATCTCACTCATTTGTGAAATATAATGAACAACATAAACTGATGAACAAAAACAGATCCAGAGACAGAGAAACATCGATCAGAAAGTCAAACCTAAGGGAAGGTAGGGGAGGGTGGGGGTAAGGGGGAGAGATCAACCAAAGTACTTGTATGCATGCATATAAGCCTAACCAATGGACACAGACAACAGGGGGGTGAGGGCATGAGTGGGGGGATGGGGGGGTAATGGGGGAATAAAGACACATATGTAACACCTTGATCAAAAAAGAAATTTAAAAAATTAATAGATAAAACATAACTTGTATGGAATAGCAAGTATTAGCAAGCTCTGAACACATTTCTTTCATCATTGAGTATTTCCTCAGGGATTTTGGATGAATCTCTGAAGAAAGCAGCCAACATACCATAAATTATGTAAAACTAGAGGCCTGGTGCACGAAACTTGTGCACTCGGCGGGGGGCAGGGTCCCTCAGTCCAGCCCGCACCTTCTCGCAGTCCAGGAGCCCTCGGGGGATGTCTGCCTGCCATGGAGGCAGGAGAGGCGCTCGCCGGCCATGAGCCTGACTCAGGTCTTAAAAAACAACAACAAACTTTCTTTCCCCTTTAGAAAATGTTTCTGGAATTATTTCATTTGAGACATTTTTGAAACCTCGCTGATGGCACTAAGCCTTAGTGACTAAGGGATGGGAATTATGTTATTTTAAAGTGCTTTGCCTAATAAATAGCACAATTTCACTCAAAGCTTTAAACAGAGATGATGCAGCAATGGACAAGAAGCATTAAATTCACTTCTGCCTCATATATGGGGGACTGCAATTTGTCATTTCAATTTTAAGAAACAGTTATTTGAAACTTTGACTTAAAAAGTAATAGAAGAATAAGCACCACCATGGTCTACACCTGTGGCTTAAAGCTTCCATTTCTAAGTATTAAAACATGTAAAGGATAAATCGTCCAAACATCTCTTGAGTCATTATTTTCAAAACACAAGTTACTTCTGAGTTGTCCAGAAGATTTGTTTGTAAAACAGAAATTTCTCCCCACTTCTATATGTAAAGATTTGTTCAAATGGATTTGCCAAGAGTGTGTCCGGGAACATAGCCATGTAAGTACATGTTTCTGAAAGAGAGTTTGTAAAGTAAATGCTGGCATGCTTTCCCTGAGGACATCCCCCACCATCACCACCACCAGGGGCTGCCTGCGGTAACTGCGTCTGCACACGTCTGTTTCTGAGCCGCCCTCCTGCAGATCCACTTTGCAGAGTGTGGTCTTAGGACTCTGCATTGGAAATACCTGCTTCCCATCCCATGTATTCAGAACACAAATGAAGAGATATATGAACATTTTAAAAAATAGGGTGATATTACTGATTAGTTGGGCCTTTTTAAAATTCAACTTATTCTTGAAAACAAAGCAGAAATGTGTGGCCTTGAGCATCCACGTCAGTGAAACGTTATGATGACTAAGGTTTCTTTTCGTGCTCTCCGGAAGCTGGGGTCTGCTGCAGGTCACCCAGCCAGCCCAATATTGAATACGCTTGAACCTCGCTCAGCAGTAACCAGGCACGACGCCAGGGAGATAGTTATCGGACCTGACAAAGCTAGTTAGGCTTTCCTTCCATACAGAACTATGGAAATCTAAACACTGGCCATGTTACAAGCCAAAACTGGGTTGTTATCTATAGAACTGCTTGGTAGCATTCCCACTTTAAGGGGCATGACTCAAGTACTACCTGATATTTTCTTTTCTTTGGAAATAAATATTTTCTTCAATTCCCCAATTAATCGTTTGCATGTTCTTCAAAACGATGAGTGCCTTGTTTGCCAGCAGCCATCCCCTACCCAGCATTCTTGTGTCTTTCCTCTGAGGGGAGGTAACTAGGCCCCAATAAGTCATCGCCAGTCCTAGGAAGAGGAGGAGTCTCTAACCAAACAACCTTCATTTCACCTTGAACTCCGTGAGAAACCATTAATGGAATCCAGCAAGCTCAATGTGTTAAGAAAAACAGTGATCCCATGAGGCCGTGGCCTGATCACAAAGAAAGTCACAGCACTTTGCTCCGAGGGTTTTCGGCAACAAGTAACCCTATATAATAAAAGCCCACTCTGCAGACTGTCCCCTCGGGTGGTGTTCAGCTGGGAGTTCGACTGCTCACTATGATGTGCACTGACCACCAGGGGGTGGCGCGGAACATGGCAGGTGTTGGCGACACGGCACTGGCAGCGGGCGGCAGTGGAGGTGCTGCTGGCCCCGATGGGCTCCAATGAGAGCGAGACCACGGCAGGTTGGTGGAGCAGGTGAGCGGGTGGTGCCAGGCCAAGGGGGGTGCGAGCGGGGGCCCAATCAATACAGGCCACCCCGAGGGACCCCACCCATGCATGAATTTGTGCACTGGGCCTCTAGTGCTAGTATAAGAAATCAAATATAGGCCCTGGCCAATGTTGCTCAGTGGTGAGAGCATTGGCCTGAGTACCTAAGGGTCTCCAGTTCGATTCCCCCACCAAGGGCACATGCCTGGGTTGCATGTGGAAGGCAACCAATCAATGTCTCTCTCTCACATTGATGTTTCTCTCTCTCTCCCTGCCTCCCTTCCATTCTTTCTAAAATTCAATGGAAAAAATCTCCTTCAGTGAGGATTAACTTAAAAAAACCCACACAAATACAGTAAGTTTGAATTAAGGAAAAAATAGACAGTGTAGATTTTTATGAGGTGGGCACTGCTATAGTAATTTAGAGGTTATATCTTCTTTAGAAGGCTCTCCGGTCACTTTTTACATATGCTAAAAACTAGGCGGCAGTCTCTCTCTCTCTCTTTCTCTCTTTCTCTCTCTCTCTCACACACACACACACACACACAAGAATTAAGTCAAACATCCAGGCGCTTTAATAATGATCTTTTTAAAACCACAGATACACCGTCTGAGTATTAGAAAGATGACATGGGGGAGGGCAGGACTGCACTGTTCAATGCTCACACAGCATAATAGCCTCTCTGGATCCTGCCCACAGAGCTCCTTCATTCACCATTTGCTTCAGTTCTTCAAAAACCACACACAGAGGTTCCACTTTGAAGCAAGCACACCAAGAATTCAGGAGAAACCCACTCTCCTTCAGGGATGACAGCCTCAAGCCACCTCGGTCCCCACATTTGAACTGGCAGGCAGACTAGAACACTCGGGCCCCACAGACCCTCACCGTGGTGCCGCCCAATGGCCTCCTTCTCCCTCCTTTCCCACACACTGAAAACACCTGCTCTCTCCTTCCCACACACACGTGCGCGCGCACACGTGTGCACACACACACATGCATACACACATGCACACACACGAGTCAGGAAGGGCGAGTTGTCTCAGACCCGGCTGCACATTAGCTCAGAGCTGGAATTCGACCCCAAATCTCAGTCCTGGGAGCCAGCAGACTGCTATTCTAGACCCAGAACAAACCCAGGCTCCTGAGTGCCACAGTCGCTGAGTGGGCGTTGTTCTGTCCGATGCCACTGGCCACCGCCTCCCAGAGAAACACAAGCTGAACCAGGATTGCAAGAAACAATCCAATTCTAAAACCTGCTCTTCATCTGTTAAGTGTCGCTAGGGGGCAGGGTTCCCCCACCGCACTGTGAAAGGATTTTCTGAGCCAGGGAGCAGAACATTTCAAAGAACACCCTCCCCCCTCAGTGAATCTTTTTAAAACATAAAAGTCAAAGAGGAAGAATAGCTACAAAGGCCAGTGGTCCATGTATTTCATAACGACCTAGATCCATTTTAATACAGGTATAAAACAGGAAACGAGTCACACATGTTCTTTCACACAACACCACAGTTTAGTACTGAGCTCAGATAAAAGTCTGCTTCTTTTCATGCATTTTAAAATTCATTTCAGCTGCATCCCAACTGCATATGAAGCAGGACACCTCAAGCAAACCAGTAGGGTATTAGCTGAGAAACAAGCAATCTCATGGCAACAAAACATCTAAACTGTTTCAGACCATTATCAGATGTGTTTCCAAGTTACATTAAGCTACATACTGCACATTGAGTGTCTTTGAATTCGTTCTGGGCACTTAAGCAGATGAATACACACAAATGGGACAGAGTCCTTGGGTTTTTGCATTTATTTGTCAAATCCTTAAAGGAATATTCTTTCAAACAGATTTTATGTCATCACCATACTTTAAAAATGGCTACTCAAAACTGGCCTTTTCGTGAACGTCCTCTCCAACACTTCCTAGGAGTCCACAAACCAGGGCCAATTGCTATGCTAAGCTGAATGCTTCTCCTCACGGAAGCCAAGGACACTGATCCGAAACAATAACTCCACTGAATTTCTCATATTGCCCACAAGACAGTTCCCGGGTGTCCTGCCCGTTGTCACAGAAGCTGATTAACTAGGCTTTTCTCCATCTGATAAATATGACACCCCCTTCCCCCGTCAATTACTGGTTAATTACTCTGTTTTTCTCCCAAGCTTCCTTGAAACAAACAAACCCAATGTCCTAAAAACTCAATGACAGCACCAAAATCAAGGCACCCTATAGACTTCTGAGTCAGAACTCCAACAGGTTGCTTTCATGCCTCCCTCCTGCACAGCGCGCCGACACCCTTCAGGGATCCTACCTTGGCCACTTGCAGGGGCTGCTGCTGCTCCTTGCCCCCCTGCAGCCGGAACCCCCAGGGCGCCCCTCCGGTCATGGAGATGCAGATGAAGTCCCCCGTGCCCATCCTCCCCTTTTAGCTGGGCAGCAGGCAGGGCTGGAAGAGGGAAGCCGCGCGGGCAGGATGCGCTCCCTGGGCTTCCGAAGGAGGAGGCAGGACCAGGCACAGCAGGACGCGGAGCCGCGCTGCGCTGTGGCCGCTGCGCTAATGGGCCGGTGTGGCACCGAGGCGCGCGCCGGCCCACTCTTGCGTCACCCGCCCGCCTTCGCTCAGCCCACCTTCGGGGAGGGGAGAGGCCTGCCCGGAGACCATCCCCATTTGGGGCAAGACGAGGCAGGGAACAAAAGTTCTCTAGCGCAAAAGGATGAAAGCCCAGCACTAAAAAAAAACAACGATTGCAATATTTTCGTTTAATAATTCTATAAATAGCAGAGGACGCCTGAAGGTTGTAGCCTGCAGGCCAGGAGGGACCGCCTCACGTCGGAGCTCTGGGAACTCAGCTGCTTAGGTTTTATTCTCTCCAGTAGGTGGTCTGAGAATCACCACACTGACGATGGACAGACAAAGGGAGCTCCAGTGGCTTAATTATTATTTTTCTAAGCTTTCCAGTCTGCAGCCTGTGCAACTAATCCTCTAAAAAAGAGGGAATAAAGGAAAGCAGAACCGTTTTTAAAATCTTTTCTGAAAAGTAGCCCCTGAGCTCCATCGTCTCCCCACCATACACCCAAGAGGCTGGAGGTGAGGGGCCCTCTGAACCACCTTCTCACAGCGGCGCCTCCCACAGGGTGTGGAGTGTTTCAGCTTTAATAAGTGTTTCCTCTTCCTTCTTCCTGGGTGGGAGAGACGCTGCTGGGACCTGAAGGGAACAGCCAGCCAGACGTCACCTCCCTCTGCAGCCTCTCATGGTGGGTTCTGAGTCTGGGGGGCCCAACATACACGTTGATTTCATATGTGGTCCAAGATATTTTAGTGCTTTGAATCTATCAAGATAATTCAAACAGAGCATTTTTATTTTCCATCACATTCATCCACACTCAGATACAGAGCCTGGAAATCAGTGTGTGTGCGTGTGGCAGCGTGTGTCCGCAGTAGGAGGCAATTCACAGTGAGCAGCATACAGCCTGCTCCCAAGCCAGGGTAGGTGCGTGTACTCACGTGTCTTCATCTCCATGAGGAGGGGGGCCCCCGCGAGTGCTGCAGGGCACTGGAGAGACCCTTGGAGGGTCAGGAGGCCCCCACGGCCGCTGGATTCTCATCAGGAAGGTGGGCTGACTCTATCCAAATCTCTCCTGATAAAAAAGGAAAAGCCTGTTACAAGTGCCATCCTAAAACACGAACTCTACTAGTAAGAACAAAATAAAAGAAAAGGAACTTGTAACATTTGTCCTTCCACTGTCTCTTGTCCCCTCTGCTCCTCAGCCCAGGCTGGCCCCGCCCTGTCCCCACCACGGGAAAGGCTCCCGCATAGCCACGGACTACCCACCGCCTCGCTTCTGGGTCGCCCTTCATGCTGTCCCCGGGGCCTCCTGAAACCGCTGCCCCTTGGCCTCAAGGCACAGCCTGCTCTGGGCTGGCCGGTGCATCAGGCCTCCAGCAGTTCACCAGGCTACTCCTTCCCTCTTTTCTCACGCTGCACCTTACTGGGGGTTCTCTTGTTCGCCCCACAGACCTTAACCGCCCCCTCAATCCCAGGTCCCTCTCCTTAACTCTGGGCCAATATACCCAACGGCCCAGTAAGCCTTTTCTATGTGACTGTCACAGAAACCTATATATTCAAAGTCACATCATTATTTGTCCCCAAATCCTGCCTCTCCTCCCATGTTCCCGTCTCAGGCTAACGGACTAACTCACCACCTTCCTCTTATGTCTTCCCCTTTGACTCTGACTGAAATGTCACTGGGGACTGGAGGCTGGAGCTGGCAGCCACCTGTGACCACGAGGTAAAGCTGAAGATGACTGCAAAGACCCGTCCTGATGGCATTAGTTAGTGCTGACAGCAGCCCCCGCAGCCCTCTCACCCTGCAGGAAAATACCCGCATTTCTTTAGACTCCTGGAGGGCCGTTTATTGATACTTGAAGCCAACACACTTTTTTTTTTTTTTTTTTTTGCACAATATTATATACTAGAGGCCTGGTGCACGAAATTCATGCATGGGGTGAGGGGTATCCCTCAGCCCAGCCTATACCCTCTCCAATCTGGGACCCCTCGAGGGATGTTCGACTGCCTGATTAGGCCCGATACCAATAGGATCGGACCAAAACGGGCAGTCAGACATCCCTCTCACAATCCAGAACTGCTGGCTCCCAACTGCTCGCCTGCCTGCCTTCCTGATTGCCCCTCACCACTTCTGCCTGCCAGCCTGATCACCCCCTAGCCACTCCCCTGCCAGCCTGATTGATGCCTAACTGCTCCCCTGCCAGCCTTATTGCCCCTAACTGCCCTCCCCTGCAGGCCTGATCATCCCTAACTGTCCTCCCCTGCAGGCCTGGTCCCCCCCAACTGCCCTACCCTGCAGGCCTGGTAGCTCCCAACTTCCCTCCTCTGCTGGCCTGGTCACCCCTAACTGCCCTCCCCTGCAGGCTCGATCACCCCCAACTGCCCTCCCTTGCAGACCTGGTCTCTCCCAACTGCCCTCCCCTGATGGCCATCTTGTGGTGGCCATCTTGTGTCCACATGGGGGCAGCCATCTTGTGTGTTGGAGTGATGGTCAATTTGCATATTATTATTTTATTAGATAGGATAGAGGACTAGTGCATGGGTGGGGGCTGGCTGGTTTGCCCTGAAGGGTGTCCCAGATCAGAGTGGGGGTTCCCTTGGGGCATGGGGTGGCCTGGGCGAGGGGCCTGTGGTGGTTTGCAGGCCCGCCATGCCCCCTGGCGACCCAAGCAGAGGCCCTGGTATCTGGGATTTATTTATCTTCTATAATTGAAACTTCGTAGCCTGGAGCGGAGCCAAGCTTTCTGCTTGCTCTGCGGCTGCTGCCATTTTTGGGGGATTTATTTATCTTCTATAATTGAAACTTCATAGCCTTAAGCAGAGGCCTGGGCCCACCAGGGCAGGCAGAAAGCTTGGCTTCCTCCATCGCTAGGGAAACCCAAGCCTTCTACTCACTCTGTGGCCACAGCCATTTTTATTGGGATTTATTTATCTTCTATAATTGTAACTTTGTAGCCTTGAGTGGAGTCCAGGGCTGGCCAGGGTGTGTGGAAAGCTTGGCTTCCTCCATCGCCGGGGAAACCCAAGCCTCCTGTTCACTCCATGGCCACAGCCATCTTGGTTGGGTTAATTTGCATACTCTCTCCTGGTTGGCTGGTGGGCGTGGCTTGTGGGAGTAGTGGAGGTATGGTCAACTTGCATATTACTCTTTTATTAGATAGGATATATATATATATATATATATATATATATATATATATATATATATTTTTTTTTTGCTTTTTTGTTTGTTTAAAGTTTTACATATGTCTCCTTTTCCCCTGATTGACCCCTCCTTGGCCACTCCCACCCCCTCCGCCCCAGTGTCTGTGTCCATTAGTTATGCTAATATGCATGCATACAAGTCCTTTGGTTAATCTCTTACCCCCACCCCTCCCCACCTTCCCTCTAAGGTTGGACCGTCTTTTCATCAGTTTATGTTGTTCATTATATTCCACAAATGAGTGAGATTATATGATATTTATCCTTCTCCAATTGGAAGCCAATACACTCTTCACAATTACACTCAATGAACAACTTCTCTATCCAACCAGTTCCGCAAGATGGAGAGTCAGGGACTCTGAAATTGCTGTAATTACTGAAGATTTACTCTGTCAGGAAATTGACCTGTAGTATTTTACTTCTCCTCAAAGCAACCATGCTAGGTAGTCACTCGTGTCTCACTTTCACTGGCAAGTAACTCGGCCTTCCATCCTAAGTGGGAGAATCAAGATTTGAACATTTGCCTGGCTGGATGTCAAATGCGTGTTCTTGTCTTTGCTCTCCTGTCTCCGGGCTTATGCACTTCCTTGTGCTAACCTCATGTGTCCAGTCACTCATTGAGACCTACAGATCCAACTTCTAAAGGCATCAGAAACCTGCCGGTCACTCTGTTCCCATTGCCGGGGCTACCTCTGTGCCTGGCCAGGATCCAACCTCCTACCTCTTCCCTAGTTCAGCCTTCTTCCCATCCCCTTCATTTCTGACTCCCCCGTGGTCCTTCCAAAGTGCATTGTCTGTTCTGTTGTCCTCTGTTTTAAGTCTTTAAGGCTCTCAGGGCAGCCTGACCCCTTTCCACAGGGAACCCTGTCCACTCCCATGCCTCATGTCTTCTCCCACCTCAGCTGTCACCTTGAATTGTATGGTTTGGACACACAGAATGGCCTTCAATTTCTCTAACTTGCTTTTCTGCTCCACCTGCTAAGGTTTTCTTCCAGGCCACACAGGTCACCTAATGGTCTCTACTCATCCTTCCGATTAGAGGTCACACTCTCTGAAACGGTTTCTGACCCCACATGCTCCATCACCCACACTGTCCCTCTCATTCCATAGTCTCTTAAATGGTCTGAATCATTAATCCTGTCTGACTAGGGGTCACTGCTGACTTATTCAGCATTGTATGCCCAAATCTAATACATTCTTGACATCTAATTGCTGCTCAATTATTATACTAGTACACTGGAGGTCCGGTACATGAATTCGTGCACAAGTAGGGTCCAGCCGTGGGTGGTTGGCCGGCCCCACCTCCTGATCAAACTCCTGATCAAGGGGACAATTTGCATATTAGCCTTTTATTATATAGGATAGAATAAAATGGTAGATTCCCCAGAATAAAGGTATAGAAAAGAGATCCAAAGAGTTATAATTTCTTTTCTTTTTCTCCACTTCATTTGACCTGGGAAAAATGTGAAGCATGTAGAGCAAAATTCCTGATTATACCTTTAGAGACCATGCAGATAGGACTGCAGGGCTGCCTCCCTAACAGTTGCCCCTCCCCCACTGGGTAGCAGCGAGTGCATTGGGCAGCCAGCATGATGACTTGGTTACCTAAGGCAATCAGTCGTCTTTTCTCCTTAACACAGATCAGTTCAGGAATGGGTAGAAAACCTAGTCCTAAGCAAGGACATTCCACTGGCCCCAGGGTTAATTCACATACAGTCCAACCACATGGAAGCTCGGGATTTTTCCGGAGAGCTGTCAAGAGTAACACTGCTCCCAGGGGCATTGCAGCAGCCAATGGGGCAGCCAGTGTGAGGAGGAAGCTGCCAGGAGCTGTTGTGAGACAGCCTCCATGGGCCCCCAATGCTCCTCTCTGTCTTTCTGGGTGTGTCAGGATTCACAGTGCTGCCCTAGCCGGTTTGGCTCAGTGGATAGAGCATCGGCCTATGGACTGAAGGGACTGGGGTTCGATTCCAGTCAAGGGCACATAATGGTTGCCAGCTCCTCTCCAGCCTGGGCCCTAATCAGGTCACCTGCAGGAGGCAACCAATCGATGTGTTTCTCTCACATCGATATTTCTCTCTGTCTTTCCCTCTCTCTTCCACTCTCTCTAAAAATCAATGGTGCCCTAGCTGGTTTGGCTCAGTGGATAGAGCGTCAGCCTTCGGACTGAAGGGTCCCACGTTCGATTCCAGTCAAGGGCACATGCCTGGGTTGCAGGATTGATCCCCAGTAGGGGGCATGCAGGAGGCAGCCGATCAATGATTTTCTCTCATCATTGATGTTTCTCTCTCTTCCTCAGTGTGTGTGTGTGTGTGTGTGTGTGTGTGTGTGTGTGTGTGTGTGTATGATAAATAAAAATCAATGGAAACATATCCTCAGGTGAGGATCAAAAAAAACAAACAATTCACCGTGCTAATGCTTCCGGCTCTGAGCCATGTCTAAGGTTATGTCTGAACAAGCAACCCTGAGGGACATAGTTATATCTTCACCGGGGACAATGACCAAATTTGCTAGTTGATTGGTAGCAAAAAACAAACCAAAACAAAAGCAATGGATTCCCTAAGCTTAGTGTTCCTTAACTGATGGTTGCCAGAGGGGAGGAGGCTGGTGAGAAAGGTGGTTGCAGAACAGTCCTGGTGATGTAGAGAACAGCACAGAGAATATAGTCAAGAATACTGTGATAACTATGTATGTCACCGGGTGGATACTGGGAATATTGGGGGGTCACACTGTAAAGCACATGATTGTCTAGCCAATAGGATGTATACCTGAAACTAAAACAAAATAATATTGAATGTAATCTGTAATTTTAAAAAAATTAAAGTCAGCAGGCATCTTAAAACAATAGCTACATGCCTGGGTTGCGGGAGGCAGCCGATCCATGATTCTCTCTCATCACTGATGCTTCTATCTCTCTCTCCCTCTCCCTTCCTCTCTGACATCAATAAAAATATTTTTTAAAAGAAAATATTGTTTTTTACATCCAGTTTTCCTAAGAATGGAGGGCATTTTTCTGTAATGTCACTGAATGAAATAACAATATTATTGTTCATGTCTACCCACTATCTCATTTTGCTACTTTAGTTTTTACTTATATATATTCCATGTTTTGCATTTTAGATAGTACTGTATTATCTAAGTGTTTTAATTATAAATGAATGTTGTATTTTATCAAATGCTTTTTCTGCATCTGTTGATAAGATCATGTGATTTTCATCCTGTATTTCGTCAATGGGGTGTACTACATTGATTGATTTGTGTATATTGAACTCTCAGTACTGGATTATCTGAAATTTAAGAAAGAACAATGATAATCTTAAGGGGAACTGTAAGGTAACATCAATAAATTATTAAACACGAGGTTTACATGATAGCTTCTATCTTTTTAAACAATAAAATCATTTTCCCCCATGGGTTACAACTATTATTTGGAATTGTCACTAAATTATGCCCTCCAAAGTCAATGTTAAAAACTGGAGCTTTGAAACATTATATTTTGTTATTATTGTTTTATTTCCCCTGCAAACAGTGACTGACAACAATACGACATAAGATTATGTAGATGGGAAGAAATGAATATCCCAGAAAAAGACAGATCTTTCTAAAACTTGCTCTCAGCCTCTGGAGGAATGAACGGCAGGTAACAGAATCATAAGTGTTAAAACATACAGGTAGGGATCCTCAACGGGATGGATGAGCATCGGTGACTCACGTTAACAGCGATGCACCTCGGGTGACTGGGGAACTCATCCTCTGCTGACCCACAGGGCCTGATGCCACTCAGGTGTTTTCGTGGCTCCCTGGAAGCAGGTGTGCCATGCCCTCTGAGCAGGTGATGCTGAGCATCCCAGTGAGGAGGGGCATGAGAAAGAAGACCCCCGCCCTCCAAAGAGCAATTTCCTGCTCAGCTCGTGCCCCCACTTGCTTTGAGGCTGAGGTGGTCTGGGGAGAAATGACCTTTGTGATGATAGCGACTTGAGGTTCGTGGTGGAGGCCTCAGAGCTGAGATGCTGCCTTGTGGACCTCACAGCACAGGCATATGGTCCTTTGCCAGGGCTGCATAGCCAAAGGCCACCCACTGGTGACTGCAGGAAATGAAATTCATTTTCTCACAAATCTGGAAGCCAGAAGTCTAGATCAAGATGGCCCGGCTGGTGTGGGTCAGTGGTTGAGCGTTGACCTATGAACCAGGAGGCCATGGTTTGGTTCCTAGTAAGGGCACATGCTTGGGTTCCACATTTGATGCCCAGGTTGCAGGCTCGATCCCCAGTTCCTCTATGAAATCCATAAAAATATATCCTATATAATAAAAGCCCAGTGACCGAGTGGCAGAACAGCCAGAACGACCAGTCAACCAGTCACTATGATGTGCACTGATCACCAGGGGGCAGACACTCAACACAGGAGCTGCCCCTTAGGGGTCAGTGCACTCCCACAGCAGGAGCAGCCACTCAGAGGGCGGGTCCACAGCTTCTCGGCTGACCAGGATGAGCAGTGCTCCCACAGCGGGCTGATCCCCACAGGCAACGCCCCCACCAGTGCACGAATCTCATGCACTGGGCCGCTAGTCTTATATAATAAAGAGGTAATATGCAAATTGACCATCACTCCAACACACAAGATGGCCACCTCCATATGGTCAAAGATGGCCGCCCCCATATGGACACAAGATGGCTGCCACAAGATGGCCAGCAGGGGAGGGCAGTTGGGGGTGACAAGACCTACAGGGGAGGGCAGTTGGGGGCAACCAGGCTGTAGGAAAGGGCAGCTGGGGGCAACCAGGCCTGCAGGGGAGGGCAGCTGGGGGGCAACCAGGCCTGCAGGGGAGGGCAGTTGGGGCAACCAGGCTGGCAGAGGAGGGTAGCTGGGTGCAATCGGGCCAGCAGGAGAGCAGTTAGTCATTGATCAGGCTGGCAGGGGAGTGGTTAGGGAGTGATCAGGCTGGCAGGCAGAAGTGGTTAGGGGCAATCAGGCAGGCAGGCAGGTGAGCGGTTGGGAGCCAGCAGTCCTGGATTGTGAGAGGGATGTCCGACTGCCAGTTTAGGCCTGATCACACCGGTATAGGGCCTAAACAGGCAGTCGGACATCCCTCGAGGGGTCCCAGATTGGAGAGGGTGCAGGCTGGGCTGAGGGACACATTACCTCCCCCACCCCATGCACAAATTTTATGCACCAGGCCTCTAGTATTAAAATAAAAAAAGATGGCCTGTCTCCTTGCCTTATAGAGGCCTGTCTTCCCAGGGTCTGCTCTCTATACCTGCCTATCTTCCTCTTAGAAGAACGCCTCACCTGAGCGTGACCACTGTGGAAGCACCTCTATCCAAAGATAGGTGCCCCCTGAGATGCTAGGGTGTAGTCCTTGAACATAAGAACTCAGGGGGACACAGCTCAGCCCTAATAGGGAGGCACAGCCTACAGACCCCCAACTGCCCCCAGTTTCCTCCCTCAGATGGAAGCGTCGGGTGATGTCTGAGACCCTGGTGTTCTGTCTGTTCTTCAGGCTCCCCCTGTTCCTGTCCCAAGAAAGTAGTCAGATCCTTACAGGTCCCCTAACTCTGGCTTCAGCTGAGCAGGAAGGGAAAGGGCACGTGTTCCTGGCTCTGTGAGGCCTGCACCCCATGAAGGGTGTGCCCAAGGGGAGAGAAGCAGGGAGGCATGTAGTCTGGGCGAGGAGGGCATCTGCGGGTCCCTCAGGTAGCACAAACCCCCAAGCTGCTGGCAGGAGCAATGCGAGGCCTCAGAGGGAAGAGGCCACGGGGTCCTCAGCGGGAGGCTGGGCCCCAAGAGGAGAGCGCCCAGCCTGGCTCGACACTCTCAGCCACGTGCATGTCCCAAACAGTCTGGTGACCAATGAGGACCAATGACTGAGACCAACAGCGGTGCCCCACCCAAAGCTGAGACTGGCCCTCCCACCAGCCCAGGAAGAGAGGAGACAAGGCTGGCAGTAAATGGATTAAAATGATAACACAATATTCTTGAGCTGATTAAAAATATATTTATGCACATTTGCGTTTATAATTCACTCATTCATTCGGAAGGCATTTGAATGATGAGTGTCAGGTGCTCGTTTAGGCCCAGGTGGGCAGCTATGAGCACCCCAGCCCAATTCCTGCTCTCCTGGGGCCCACATTTCACTGGAGAAGCCGGACAATAAACAAGTAAACCAAAGAGCTTCAGAGAGAAATGGGAGAGGCAGAGAGAGATGGGAGGGATGCCCAGGAGACGGAACCAGCCTCCCTGCACTGAGACAGTGATCTGAAAAGCAGGAAGAGTGGGAGGAAAGGCAATGACAAGTTTCGTAGATGCAAAGCCATCAAGTGTAGCGTGGTAAGTCCACGCTTCGCTGAGGCCCTAGCGTGGAGCTGCCGCAGTGGATGCAGCCCGGGGGTCAGCACGCCCAGCTCCAGGCTGAGCACAGCACGTGCACCCAGAGGCACACCAGGCCAGAGGCCGTTCCCCTGAAGACAGGCAGGGGTTTCCTGCACTTTGTCTTCCCACCCTTTACCAAGACTGGCCTGAACCATCCCTAGTGATGGTGTTTCCTTCCATTTCCTGTCTTTTTAAAAATTTTTGGTAATTATTATTGATTTCAGAGAGAGAGAGAGAGATAGAAACATCCATGATGAGAGAGAATCATTGATGGGCTGCCTCCTGCACGCCCCCCACCGGGGATCGAGCCCACAACTTGGGCATGTGCCCTGACCGGGAATCCAACTGTGACCTCCTGGTTCATATGTGCATGCTCAGCCACTGAGTCACACCCGCCTGACCCATTTCTGTCTTTCCATCCTGGGTAAGGACGCAGCATCCCAGCATGCTGACCCGGGGGGCTTGTCTGTCCCTTAAAGCAGCACTTCTGGTCTCTCTTCATATTGCTAGATCCACTCTCCCGTCTCCTCTTTTCTCCTGCCTGAGTGTGAGACTGGGAATAATTACCATACTGGGAACCTGGGCATCAGACATGAAAAATCTCTTCTCTGCAATCATTTAAAATGTCTTCGAAAAATCTTTTCCCCTTTGATTAAAAGGTAGGGTGGTTTTTAAAAATATCAAAACAGGGAAGAAACGTTTGAGAACGTCATCTGTTCTGCCCATTATCTATACAATGTCAAGAAAATGTATGAAGTCATGTTTGAAAGGCATGCATAAGCATGCACGAATGTCTGCACCAACGGACCATTTTAAAATGCAATGTTATGGTATCGTTATAGGAGAATCTAAGGGACATGTGATTGCAATACATTGTTTCCAATTGTGGACGAAAGGGGGCACTTGCTGACCTGACAAGCTCAGGGGAGGCCTGCATGACAGTCTTGCAAACTCAGAGGCCTAAAGTCACCACAAAGGATGGTCTGAAATTAAACTTTAACTAAATGCAGTTATGGTGGGCAGTTACATCCTAGGCCAGTATCTTCCCCGACAAAGATCAACTTAGATCTTTACTGAGCCCATTTGCCTTTTGCCTCTAAGATAACATATCTGAGAGATGTCTGGGTAACTTGTAGCTTCCCTTTTTCTGGAGCCCCTGGGGCACAACCAAATGTGGTGGGCACCAGGACAGATGCCACAAATTCCTTCATTATCATGTTAATTGTTCCTGCACCCACCTAAGTATGAGTCCATCATTTTAATTTTTATCCAATCCCAGGGGTTTCCCACAGTTTTGCTTTATCCTACCTCCTTAATCTATCACCAATGAATTTCACGTAACCCACCTATGTCCCTCCTTTGATTGCAATGTATAATACAAATGTAACCCGCCATTCTCCGGAGCATTATCTCAATTTGTTGAGGTTCTGCTTCCCGGCATATGTTGACAGTTTGGCTCAACTAAACTCACAAAAATTCTTTACAGGTTTCAATAGTTTTTTACGTTAACACAATGGATCTCATTTATTAATGCATTTTAAAACCCAAGAATCACCCAAATTTAGATTGTCAATTTGAAAACTGTAAAATCTAGAGCAATTGTGTTGTGTTTTTCCAGAAATATAGTGTTTTAACAACTGCAGGCAATTAAAAAACATGTTTGTAGCCCTAGCTGGTTTGGCTCAGTGGATAGAGGGTTGGCCTGCAGATTGAAGGGTCCCTGGTTTGATTCCAGTCGATGGCACATGCTTGGATTGCAGGCTTGATCCCCAGTGGGGGGTGTGCAGGAGGCAGTCAATCAATGATGCTCTCTCATCATTGATGTTTTTCTCTCTCTCTCTCCCTTTCCCTTCCTCTCTGAAATCAATAAAAATATATTAAATAATAAAAAAACCATGTAGGTGAACTCGATCAAAACCACTGCACAGAAGTTTCAAGTAAAATTATGTCTCTTTCTTCCGCCATTTTTTGTTAAGTAGTGTTTTGGGTTTTTTTAAATCAGAGGGAGAGGAGGAGAGGATTAGATCACTGCAACTTTTGTTCCTACGAGGTAGATACTCAAAGTTAAACAGGACAGAGCCTGACTGGGGGCAGGGGGAAATTTTCAGTTCAGAGAAGAATCAGATAATGATCATTAAAACTGATTTCCCTTCATTCTTTCCAAATCCATCTTAGCCTGCCTTCCCAGTAAACGAGATCCAGATGTTGGAATGATGTGAGATGCTTTGTTTGAAGGCCAGCGAAGCAGAGACATGCTTTCCAGTTAGTGTAACCATTCGTTTGAAAAACAAGCTCTTTTGTTTCTTTACAAAATTGTTTTGGCTAAGGAAACCCTGGGGTGCAAAGCATTAAAAGCTGCCACCATCCCTCAGTAGACAAACATATACTAGATACCACCCAGGTACAACTCAAAATCATGAAGGGATAGTTTCAGACTTTTAAGTAGCCTTTTTCAAAGACTGGTAAGATGTATAGGATGGTAAGCATGCTTTTGTCACAGAATTAGTACAATGACACGAACACAGTAATACTCAAGATGCACAGTGAGTTCAGCATTGCATCGTTAAGGATTAGTAGAACAAACCATGAATAAGAATTGTAAGGTTTGGGAGTGACACTATCTTGGTAGACAAGGTAGACAAGTATTATTTTAGCCCAAGGACAACTAGCCTCAACAACCCTGATCTAGCAAAAATGTCCTTTCTTTGTTGTCTGAGTCCATCTGTGCCATGGGCTAATGCTAACTTCTACCAAATGTTTGCCCTTGAAGGAGGTGGAAAGAAAGGGTAACCATTTCAAGGATTGTCTACTGTTGAAGGAAACTACATACAATCCTGTTACCAACTAATATATTACCGAGTATATGAAATACAAATAATTATATTCTTCAGCTAGATTTCAAAGAGAATATGTCCATGTGTAACGCACTGGGAGCTGTTTTCTTAAAAGAAAGATGAAGTAAGAAACCACCTTCAATAAACAGACTGGGGCTTTTAAACCTTTAGGGCTGACTGGCACTGCTGTGCTCATTCACTTTGTCCTCTTCTCCATGTGAAAAATAATACTTTGGGGGGAAACATAGATTATGAAAGGGGTCCATGACTGAACAAATAAAAACTGATAGGTGCAGCAATGGCCCATACTCGTAAAGTTAGACCCTTTACATGATTCTTTAACCAACCATGCCATTTGACTTAATCCATAATAATGCAGACAAATACAGTAATATCTTTCATTGCCTTTGGCCATTTCAAAGGAAGCAACTGAATGCAATTTATATTCTCAGCTACAGTATACCAGACGCTAGAGAAACAAGCTCCTGGTCGCTGCCTTTGAGGTGTTGGATCTAGAGCCAGCTCGTGAACTATGGCCCGAGAATCTCCATGGCAGGCACCCCTCAGCCTCACACAATATGCACGTGATGCTGTGGCTGTTGTCATAAAACTTTATTTCCGCCCAGATGGCGTGGCTCAGTGGTTGAGCCTCAACCTATGAACCAGGAGGTCAAGGTCTGACTCCCAGTGGGGGAATATGCCCAGGTTGCAAGCTCGATCCCCTATGTGAGGCAGCTGATCAATGATTCTCTCTCATCATTGACGTTTCTCTCTCTCCCTCTCTTTTCCTCTCTGAAATCAATAAAAATATATAAAACAAAGAAACTTGATTTCCAAGACCAGCAAGAGCTGGATGTGCCCTGTGGGTTGACGCTTGTTGATCAGCCAGTTAGAATGAAGGAAAAACAACTAAACCAATGACTCAAAACAGCAACAACAAAAGCTAGTTCTTTGGAGTCTGTGTGGGGATTTTAGGGGATACCATTCAGCAGAACAAAATGCTAGAGAACTACTAGGAGAGCCAAGGACATTTTCTCAGCATCTGTTTAAAGACATCAGAAATGCTGGGAGCAGGGGGTGCCAAGATTCCGGGGACAAGCAGTGAGAGCAGGGTCTCGGCCTGACGAGGGCAGCCCCTGGGGCCAGGGGACAACAGGGCATTTGCTGATCCCACGGAACTAGAGCAGTGGGATGGATAGGGAGACCTATAACCTGACAGAGCACCTGAATTAATCGGAAAAATAATCATATTATTTTAAATCTTAGAACACATATACTTATATGAATAGGAGGTTAAGTTTTTTATACATGAACTAGAGGCCTGGTGCATGGAATTCGTGCACTTGGGGTGGGGGTACCCTCAGCCCAGCCTGCACCCTCTCCAATCCGGGACCCCTCGGGGGATGTCTGACTGCCAGTTTAGGCCCGATCAGGGGATGGGGCCTAAACTGGCAGTCGGACATCCCTCTCACAACCGTGGACCGCTGGCTCCTAATCACTCACCTGCCTGCCTGTCTGGTCACCCCTAACTGCCCCCTGCTGCCAGCCAGGTCACCCCCAACTGCCCCCTCCCTGCCAGCCTGGTCACCCCCAACTAACCCTCCCCCCCGCCGGCCTAGTTGCCCCTCATTGCCCCCTCGCCCCCTGCCAGCCTAATTGGTCGCCCCTCATGGCACCCCTGCCGGCCTGGTCACCCCACGCAGCCTGCTGTTTAGTCGTTTGGTCGTCCCTCACTAACGGGTGTGAGAGTCAATTTGCATATTACCTCTTTATTATGTAGGATAGGGGGTTAAGTTTTCCTTCAGTATCCTTTTCAAGGCCTGTGTGAGTGATTGGGGAGGTGACTCAGCTGTGAATCCAGCAAACAGAACCAATTAGCATGGTCAGACCAACCCACCAGGAGTCAAAACATCATCTCATCAACATCATCTACAATAGCTGATGTCTGCAGACCCTAGGCCTGCACATAGCACCTCAGCCCCTTCCCCTTTATAACCCTGTCCCCTGCACCTTGCTGGAAGGCAGAATTGGATGCTTGTAAGCTCCCTGTCTTCTTGGTGGGCTGGCTTTCTCAATAAACGCCTCATATGATTCAACCTGGCCTTCATTATTGGACACAGTGACAGGCAGCCCAAGCACAATGCAGGGGGGGGGGGGGTCCCGGTAACAGGGTTATTTTGCCTCCAGGGACATTGGACAATATCTGGGGACATTTCTAATTGTCAGGATTGTGGGAGGGGATGGCTTGCTACTGGCTATTAGTGAGTAGAGGCTGGGATGTGGCTACGCACCCTGCAATGCTCCAGACAGCCCCAGCCCTGGGAAGAATTAATCATCAGGCCCCCAGACTGACCCTGAGCACCTAACGGTGAGAAAACCCTTTGGCTTTAAACCATGAGGGAGTAAACTGAAAGGAAAGCAAGAGAAATGCCAGCAACACAGGAAAATGGCCACTACTTCTTGAGTCCTGCTATCTTACTATGTCACCATTTCTCCCCAAATTACTTTTTTTCAATATATATATTTTTTATTGATTTCAGAGAGGAAGGGAAAGGGAGAGAGAGATAGAAACATCAATGGTGAGAGAGAATCATTGATCAGCTGCCTCCTGCATGGCCCCCACTGGAGATTGAGCCCACAACCTGGGCATGTGCCTTTGACCGGAATCGAACCTGGGACCTTTCAGTCCACAGGCCGATGCTCTATCCACTGAGCCAAACTAGCTAGTGCTCCCCAAATTACTTTTACAAGTAAAAAAGCCAACCCTCCTGAAAAAGCGACTTACTTTCCTGATAACAAGTAAATATGCTCTAAATGTATCTTAGTTATGATATAACTAGAAGACTGATGCATGAAGATTCGTGCTAGAATGGGCTTTCCTTTCCCTGGCTGCCAGCACCACCTCTCCACTCCGGCCAGCCCCTTTCTGCTCCAGCCCGGAGCTTCCTCTTTTCGCTCCAGCCCCGCCTTCCCACACTGCCCAGAGGCCCTGAAAGACTGGGGATCACAAGGCAGGCATCCCGCCCATCACTCTGCGCCTGTGTATGCAAATTAACCACCATCTTTGTTGGGTTAATTTGCATATCACTCCTGATTGGCTGTGGGCCTAGGAGGTACGGTCAATTTACATGTTTGTCTATTATTAGGTAAGATGGTTGATGTTATTCAGATAAATGGTTCTAGAGAAATCCACATGACTGTTAGTATGAAAGCATTCTACTCAACTGGAAATTATACACAAGCTTACACTTTACACGGAGATTCCGAGTTGTTCTTATAACTGATCTTCATGTTATGTGGATCTGTGAAGAGAGTTAAAGTTTCCATCGTTTCACGGATCACTTAAAACGTTTGATTGAAAAAAAAATCTATCCTGTTTCAATGCACCATAGGCTTCCTCCCAGGCAATCCAGAAATTCTCCTGTCCAATGCCATCCCAGCCACTGCGAGCTCCCGGTCCTGGCTGGCCTCTGGGGTGGGGTCACAGGGCACTGACTTCTTATGCGGGGTGCACACCTATGCAGTGTGCCCTGCCCTCAGCTTCATGCAGTCACCATTGGACTACGTTGCTGGGGAGACGGCTGCTCCGTGTGGCTGTACTCACCCACGACTGCACCTCAGTCCTGGAAGCGAGGCGTCTCTCACAGGAGCGTTTCTCTGCGTCACTCTGTCACACCACTCAGTGCCTCTGCCGCAGTCACTCAAAGAAGAGCTTCCGTCCTATTCTGTTCCTTTCACGTTGGGAAAAGAATGGGGGGTGACAGGTTCCACAAAGATTGCCCCAAGCTGAATACAATGTAATCACAAATAGCTTGATGATATAGTTGCTTAATACATTATTTTGGCCTGACTGGAGTGGCTCAGTGGTTGGGAGTTGACTTGTGAACCAGGAGGTCACAGTTTGATTCCGGGTCAGGGTACATGCCGGGGTTGTGGGCTTGATCCCCAGGAGGCAGCCCAACAGTGATTCTCTCTCAACATTGATGTTTCTATCTCTCCTTCTCCCCTCCTCTCTGAAATAAAAAATATTAAAAAGTACTTTATTTCGAAGCCAATGTTTTCTTTTCAATTGTAAAAGCAAAAACCTATGGTTTTAGTTTATACTTATAAGGAGTACATTTGTTGAATAAAGAATTTTTCTGGGTTGTTTTAAGAAAACACAGTAAATTCGCATCCTTTAGTTAAAACATCATGTGGAATGAAAATAGGGGGAGGATTCCATTATTTCTCCACAATTGAAGGCTCTGTGCTCCCTCTCTTCACACTAACAGTGGAGTAGAAGGAAACACTGTGTTTTAGAACGTACAGATTCAGAATGCTCAGGGAACTGGGGTGACTGCTTTGCACTCAGTACAAACATGACCTGGGAGGCAGCTCTGTGGGTGAAGAGGCCTGGACTCGCCCTGGCAGGTTCCATAATCCTCCCTGACAAGCCAATAGGCACCTCAGAATGACAGAGGTGCTAACCCAGTGAACAAGATGGTACCAGGAGGCTAACTTCCAACAGTACTTACTGAGAGCTGTCCAACTTTCAACTCTGTCAGGTGATCCAACAAATAAAGAGAGCATGCCCAGCACAGGACATTGTTGAGCACCTACTATGTGCCTTGTGAAAAGTGCTAGGTGATGGGGATAAAGGTGAGTAAAACATGGTCCTCACCAGCAGACAACTCACTGGCTAGCAGTGGGACCAGGTATAAATGCAAATCACAACATAGAGTATGACATTCCTATAATAGAGGGAGAGCCACTATGCTATGAGAATTCAGAAGATAATGAAAGAGTTTTGCTGGAGATGGTGGAGAAAGGGGGTACTTGGGGAACACAGCCAAGGGAAGGGATGATACTGGAACTGCATGGGTGAAGAGAGAGAGAGAAAGAGAGAGAGAGAGAGAGAGAGAGAGAGAGAGAGAGAGAGAGAGAAGAGAGAGAGAGAGAGAGAGAGAGAGAGAGAGAGAGAGAGAGAGAGAGAGAGAGAGAGGAAGGATGCTGGAAGGAAGAAAGAGGGAGGGAGGAGGAAGGCTGAATGGTAATTTGGGCAGAGAGAGAAATCCTAACAAGCTGGCAGACAGAAGTAGGATATAAATTAGAGAGAGAGAGAGATCCTAACAAGGTGGCAGACAGAAGTAGGATATAAATGAGAGAGAGAGAGATCTTAACAAGCTGACAAACAGAAGTAGGATATAAATTAGAGAGTGAGAGAGATCCTAACAAGCTGGCAGACAGAAATAGGATATAAATGAGAGAGAGAGAGATCCTAACAAGCTGGCAGACAGAAGTAGGATATAAATTAGAGAGAGAGATCCTAACAAGCTGACAGAAGAAGTAGGATATAAATTAGAGAGAGAGATCCTAACAAGCTGGCAGACAGAAATAGGATATAAATGAGAGAGAGAGAGATCCTAACAAGCTGGCAGACAGAAGTAGGATATAAATTAGAGAGAGAGATCCTAACAAGCTGACAGAAGAAGTAGGATATAAATTAGAGAGAGAGATCCTAACAAGCTGACAGACAGATGTAGGATATAAATTAGAAAGAGAGAAATCCTAACAAGCTGGCAGACAGAAGTAGGATATAAATTAGAGAGAGAGAGAGATCCTAACAAGCTGGCAGACAGAAGTAGGATATAAATTAGAGAGAGAGGGAGAATCCAAGATGGCGGCATAGGTAAACACCTAAACTGCTGCCTCCCGCAACAATTTCAAAAATACAACTAAAAGAAAAAACGTCTACACCCAGAACCACGGGAAAGCTGGCTGAGTGGAAGTTCTACAACTAGAAGGAAAGAGAAAAGAGCATTGAGACGTGCACGAGCGCTGAAAAGCTCAGGTATGGAGGCGCGTGATCCGGGCTGGCGGCGGGCGTTGCTTTTTTCAACCCAAAGGGAGACAAGCCCCCGATTACTCTGAAATACAGTTTCTGGGGAGACGCGGGGGACCCAAACTCCTACGGGGAGAAGCTGGACTGTCTGCCAGTGAGGGTGGCTTGCTTGCAGAGCTGCGTGCAGGAATAATTGTTCACCGGCACTGGGGCACGGGACTGCCAACAGGGATGCAGAGCCCGCTAACTAGCAGCCATTGCTGTTTGCCACGCCCTAGCCTAGTGATACCCTGAGACCCCGCCCTGCACAACCTACAAACACACCCACGTTCCAAGCAGCGGAGTTAGCATAAGAAAGGCCTGCCCTATCACAGCTTAACCTAGCAAACTTGCAGCCCGGGTCAGACAGCTCCAAAACCTCCAAACCCCAAGCAAAGAGGAGAAAACTGTAGCTCTCACTGTAGCCCCTGCTGGGTGGCCTCAGACAGTAGCTGACCTGCACCCCATTGGAGATCCAGAAGCCAGTGTACCTAGTGGTCAGTGTGAGACACCAGATTTCAACTCCTCACATCCATAAGTGACACATTCACGAGGCAGACTCAGTGAGCACCAAAGCCCCACTGAAACAAGTCCTGCCCCATAAGCGTGTCTTCAGCGCAGCAGTTCTTCCATTATAGACACAGCGAGTGCTCACAGCTAATTGGCCTGGAGGTCAATTCCTCCCAGTGTACCAACGGCAATTAAGGCTTAACTACACCAAGACATTGCACTCAGCCCACAAAGGGGTGTACCAAGAGCATCTACCTCATGTGATTGAGGAGGCTGAGCTACTGCCCCCTATAGATCACCTACCACACAAAGCTACTCCATCAACACAGGGAAGCAGCCAAAATGTGGAGACAAAGAAACATGTCACGAATGAAAGAAACAGAGGAAAGCAAACTACTGGATGACATAGAGTTCAGAACCACATGTATAAGGTTACTCAAGAATCTTCTTAAAACCACTGAGAAACTTGATGAGACCTTCAAGGAGCTTAATGAGAATGCCAAAAAAATGGAAAAGGATCAGTCAGAAATGAAGCATACACTGTCTGCAATAAAGAATATACAGAAACTCAACTGTAGATCAACGTACCCCAAGAATCAAACCAAAGATCTGAAATATGTGGAAACAAAAAACATCCAACTAGAAAAACAAAAAGAAAAAAGAATCCAAAAATAAGAAGATAGTGTAAGGAGCCTCTGGGACAACTTTAAGCGAACCAACATCCGAATTTTTGGGGTGCCAGAAGAAGGGAGAGAGCAAAATATTGAAAACTTATTGGAAGAAATAATGACAGAAAACATTCCCTACCTGGTGAAAGAAATAGACTTACAAGTTCAGGAAGCGACAGAACCCCATACAAGAGGAATCCAAAGAGGACCACACCAAGACACATCATAATTAAAATGCCAAGGGCAAAAGACAAAGAGAGAATATTAAAAGCAGCAAGAGAAAAACAGTTAATTACCTACAAGGGAGTACCCATACGACTGTCAGCTGATTTCTCAGCAGAAACTATGCAGGCCAGAAGGGAGTGGCAAGAAATATTCAAAGTGATGAACAGCAAGAACCTACAACCAAGATTACTCTACCCAGCAAAGCTATCATTCAGAGTTGAAGGTCAGAAAAAGAGCTTCACAGACAAGAAAAAGCTAAAGGAGTTCATCGCCACCAAACCAGGATTACATGAAATGCTGAAGGGTATTCTTTAAGAAGAAGAAGAAGAAGAAAAAGGTAAAGATAAAAATTATGAACAACAAAATGACATCAAATACATACCTACCAACAAGTGAATCTAAAAATCAAGTGAATAAAAAATCTGAAGAACAGAATGGACTGGGGAATATAATAGAATCAGGGACATTGAAAGGGAGTGGACTGACGATTCTCAGGGGAAGCAAATGTGAGGGGTGCAGGAAGAGATTGGACAAAAATCTTACTCCTATGGATGAAGACAGTGGCAGGAGGTAAGGGCATGGGGTGGGGTGGGGAATCAGGTGGAGGGGAGCTATGGGGAAAAAATAAAGAGGAATACCTGTAATAATATGAACAATAAAGATTTATTTTAAAAAATAAATTAATAAATTAGAGAGATAGAGAGAGATCCTAACAAGCTGGCAGACAGAAGTAGGATATAAATTAGAGAGAGAGATCCTAACAAGCTGACAGACAGAAGTAGGATATAAATTAGAGAGAGAGATCCTAACAAGCTGGCAGACAGAAGTAGGATATAAATTAGAGAGAGAGATCCTAACAAGCTGGCAGACAGAAGTAGGATATAAATCAGAGAGAGAGAGAAATCCTAACAAGCTGGCAGACAGAAGTAGGATATAAATTATAGAGAGAGAGATCCTAACAAGCTGTCAGACAGAAGTAGGATATAAATTAGAGAGAGAGAGAGATCCTAACAAGCTGTCAGGCAGAAGTAGGATATAAATTAGAGAGAGAGAGAGAGATCCTAAAAAGCTGGCAGACAGAAGTAGGATATAAATTAGAGAGAGAGATCCTAACAAGCTGACAAACAGAAGTAGGATATAAATTAGAAAAATCCTAACAAGCTGGCAGACAGAAGTAGGATAGAAGTTCAAGGACTGACAGAGCTGTTAGAGAAAATGATGGCAGGGGCATGCCTGGGACCCAGAGCCACAGCTGGAAGCATCCACTGCGATCAGATTATAAAGTCTCTGAAGCCATGGAGCTTTGTCTGAAAGGCAGTGAGGTCCTAACAAAGGTTCTTAACAAAGGGAGAAATTGAGGAGATTTTGCTGGGTATTTTATCCTGGCTTTCGTTGTTGTTTTTAGCTTTTGAATACTGCTGTTTGGATGCATATTTTAGAAAGTTACTTGGGCAGGAAAACAGGTCAATATAACAAAGTAGGGAACCCAGAAACAGACTCATATATAGACAATCACTTGATTTATGACAGTCACCATGGTAATTCAGTGAAAGAAAGTATAGTCTTTTTAATAAAAGGAAAAAAATCAACGTGACTCTCTCTCACACAAAAATTAATTTGAGATGCTTTCTGCTGTAGATGGAATATGTGCGTCCCTTAAAATTAATATGCTGACCTCAGGTCAAAATACCCCAATCCACACTTGATATCAGCACTGGGATGTGACGCATTCATCTCAGATATAACCTGTCCCAATCAGCCCCCTCCTCACAGGTCTCCCCCATCTCTGTAAAGGGCCCCTTGCTCAGACCAGTCCCCTTAACCCTTAGCAGGCCTGAGTGCCAAAGAAAGACTAGCTCATTCTCACAATCCCTCCTGGTGCCTGCTAGGCATAGTGGACTCAAACGTGCACCTGCTGTAGGCAGTTAGACCTGAGCAGAGCAAGGACGATGGGCAGACACAGAAGTCGCCAGGGCGGAATGGTACCCAGCAAGGGGCAAAACTGGGAACACCAGGACCTCGCCCCAGGGTGGCGCTTCCCCCAGCACATCGCTGGTCATGCGGTTTGAACCTCTGACCTTTCCTCCCGAAAGATAACATTGGGCCTCAGTTGTGTCTCAGCTCCAGGCCCAGAAAAGCAGCAAAACCAGATAATGGCCATGGCTGCCTCGGGACCAGCTGCCTTGACTAGTGAGCCCGGCCCTGGCGCTGACCCGTCAGGGGAGACCACGACCCTGAAAGAGCACCCCTGGAAGCTGATGAATATTCTACTGAGACCCTCCCCTAAGATTGCCCCTAAGATTCCTGCCTGTAAGAGAGATAAATACCCTCTATGCAAAGGACCGGGCACACTTTCTCCCTCTGGGGAGCACACCAGCGACATTCCCTCCCCCACAGGTGCACATCCCTAACCTCTAAGGGACTCCACATTACTTGCAACCAGGGGAGCAATGGGCAGCGGCAGCTCATCCCGGGCTAGCCCCCTGAGCCTGTCTCCAAGGCCCCCTCTTCTCTGACTCCCCAGTGAGCTAAGGCAGCCCAGCCAGCTCTCCTGTGGCTTCTTCCATGCCGAGCCCTTCCCGTCTCACCATCCTGAGGGCTTTTGCTAGGGCCAGCACATTTTTGCCTGCTTTGCTGCACTTTCTCTCTCTCTCTCTCTCAATCTATTTGTATTGATTTCAGAGAGCAAAGGAGAGGGAGAGATAGAAACATCAATGATGAGAGAGAATCATCCATCAGCTGCCTCCTGCATGCCCCACACTGGGGATCAAGCCCACCACCCAGGCATGTGCCCTTGACCAGAATCGAACCTGGGACACTCCAGTCCGCAGGCCAATGCTCCATCCACTGAGCCAGAGCAGCCAGGCCTGCACTTTGTCTCCAGACTGAAATCTCTCCTCCAAGACGACAAGAATGGAGGCCTCTGGTTTGGGGTAAAGGTCCACATCACATTCAACAGACACTCCCTCCCCGTCTCCAACCATTTTCAATCAGTCCCTTTACCCAGCTTCTCGGGGAATTCACAGCCGCATTTCACCCATCTCAGGACTGGCAGGACCAACACAGAACCTGCGCCTGAACAGATGAGGAATATGTCAGCCCAGAAAGAGTCAGAAAACTAGCACCAGGGTGTCCCCCAGCCATCTGCCTCTCTGCCTGGCAGCACCTGCACAGCAGGGGGCAGCACCTGCACAGCTTGGGGCGGTACCTGCACAGTGAGGGCGGCACCTACACAGTGAGGGCGGCACCTGCACAGCTGGACGTGGCACCTACACAGTGGGGGCGGCACCTGCACAGTGAGGGCAGCACCTGCACAGTGAGGGTGGCACCTATACAGTGAGGACGGCACCTGTACAGTGAGGGCGGCACCTGCACAGTTGGGGACGGTACCTGCACAGCTGGGGCGGCACCTACACAGTGAGGGCGGCACCTACACAGTGAGGGCGGCACCTGTACAGTGAGGGCGGCACCTGCACAGTTGGGGACGGTACCTGCACAGCTGGGGCGGCACCTACACAGTGAGGGCGGCACCTGCACAGCTGGGGGCAGCACCTACATAGTGAGGGCAGCACCTGCACAGCTGGGGGCAACACCTACACAGCTGGGGGCGGCACCTGCACAGCTGAGGGCTGGCACATGGCCCAGGAGGAGACCTGGGGGGCCCGGGACTGGTGGGTGGCTGGTTTCCCGAGCCAGGGCTCCACGTGAAGCCTCGGGGGCTGGACACGTGGCCTTGCTCCGCTGCCAGACCATGGCCACCAGGTGGAGGCCTAAGGCAGTGGTCTGCAAACTCATTAGTCAACAGAGCCAAATATCAACAGTACAACGATTGAAATTTCTTTTGAGAGCCAAAGTTTTTAAACTTAAACTTCTTCTAACGCCACTTCTTCAAAATAGACTTGCCCAGAATGTGGTATTTTGTGGAAGAGCCACACTCAAGGGGCCAAAGAGCCGCATGTGGCTCATGAGCCGCAGTTTGCTGACCACAGCCCTAAGGGGATCCGGCGGCTGTGGCAGGTGCCCCCTGGCAAGGCTTCCCCCTGGGCAGCGGGCGGAGCGTGTTCCCAGGATGGGGCCGGAGAGCCTCAACCTGTGGTCAGGTTTGGGGTCAGCAGAATCAGTGGGGTCAGCGGGGTCAGTGGGGTCACCTCCTGGCCATGATCTCCTAGGACGCAGGAGTGTGCATGAGCCTCTCCCATGCCTGTGATTACAAAACAAAGTTTCACTTCGGGAAATGACCCAGAAAACTAGGGACCAGCGGGCCAGCTCGCGGAATCACCCCCACTCGATGCTGCAGACCCGCCGAGGGCCCTGCCGCGGGCTCCCCACCTGACCCTCCACCCTCATCCTGACCTGCTCTGTGGGCCACCTACACAGACCCGCAGTGGCCATGACCACAGACCTCCCGTACTTCTGGGTCTGGACTCAGCTCTTGGATCTAGGGGGACAGGGAAGGGGCACCTCGGCTTTCTCATTCAGAAGCCACCTTAGGTCCCGGTCAGCGATACCCTATCCCCTTGGATCAACAACAGGAACATCCCCTCCTTCAGAAGGAACTCCAGCCAGGCTGCCAAGGTCTGTGGTCAACGCGGCCTGTGGAAACCAGAACTCACTAACTGGCCACACATTCCCTGCCCTGCGCTCAGCTCAGCCTTCCCCTGTCAGTCTAGCGTGTACACTAGTCAGCTTGTCTGTGGTAGGTTTACCTGGCCAGGAGCTGGTTCTCATGCGTGGAGAAATCAGGAGCTCTTGTCATCTTATTTCTTGCCATTGATCCTACAGGACTGCCCTCACCCAGACGGTGACTTTGGCTTGCCCACCACATTGCTATTCCAGCCTGCAAGAAGCTGGGAGAATCAGGATGGAAAATGTATGAAGATGAGACAAAGAAGTTGCACCAATAATCCCCACTCTGGTAAGGGAAGCCGGGCTGCAGTCACACCTGCTGACACGCAGCAGCAGGTGTGTTCCAGAAAAAATTAGTCATCTCGGCCACAACTGCAATATTCCCAAACCTAAATGTCTGCCGTCATTTATAGCAATGGCATAGAATTGCATTATTTGTCTAGTGAATCACATAAATGGATTAGTGGGAGGAATCACAGAAAAATCATTTCTTCTTGTCAGTGGGCATATAGTCCAGCACCTGTGGGCGGGCTCTGGGTCAGCGGGCTCAGCAAGGTCCCGCCTGTCCACGATCGCCTAGGACGCAGGAGTGTGAACCTCCCCACTCCTATAGTTCAGACTTCAGGTAGATTGCTGGCACCTTCTCTCCTTCATCCCACCTTTGTCTTAGGGAGTCACCAGGTGCTTCTTATTTCTCAACTCAATCCCAGTAGCAAAAAGGGAACTATTTGCCATAGGATATCGCACAATAAGCTTTCAATATTATGAAGGCAAGAGCTCCCTCCTCATAAGCAGTTTGTTACAGAAAAGCTGGATTTCTTTCAACTCTGAAGGGCCTGCTCCCCTGCCTTCTCTCCTTAGACCCAGTGAATCTGTGCAGTGAGAACACTGTCACAGTGCATCCTCTCCATCGCTTGGAAAACCTTCTGAGTCCCCAGGAGTAAACATCAGTGAGGGGTGAGCTATGCGTGCAGAGCTGTGCAGGGCCGGGGTCAGGCTCACTTCCCACCTGCTTTCCTCCTCTAGTCTTACTTCCCACCTTCCTCCTCCAGTCTTAGCCCAAGGAAGCTGATGTACAACCAGATGATTGAAGGGTACATTTCTGAGTCTAAAATCTCATGGACACGGAGACTTTGAAAACTAAATGTTTTCTGACCATCTTTCTTTTTTAAAAAACTTTATTGTTGAAAGTATGACATATGTCTCCTTTTTTCCTTCCTTGACCCCCTCCAGCCCAGTCTTCACCACCCTATTGTCTGTGTCCATGGGTTATGCATAGTTGCATACAAGTTCTTTGTTGATTACCTCCCACCCACCCACTCTCCCCTGCCTTCCCTCTGAGATTCTGCACTCTGTTCCATGCTTCCATGTCTCTGAATCCACTCCGTTCATCAGTTTGTTACTTACATTCCACCTATGAGTGAGATCATGTGGTACTTGTCTTTCTCTGACTGGCTTATTTCACTTAGCATGATGCTCTCCAGGTGCTTCCAAGCTGTTTCTGAACACACTCTTTATGAAGAAACTAGAGGCCTGGTGCATGAAATTCGTGCACTGGCCTGGGGGGGGGGGGCGGTGTCCCGCAGCCCAGCCTGCACCCTCTCCAATCTGGGACCCCTCAGGGGATGTCCATTTGCCAGTTTAGGCCTGAAACCGGCAGTCGGAAATCCTTCTTACAATCTGGGACCAATCTGGGACTGCTGACTCCTAACCACTCACCTGCCTGGCTGCCTGATTGCCCAAACCACTCTGCCTGCCAGCCTGATCACCCCCTAACCTCTCCCCTGCTGGCCTGAGTGACACCTAACTGCTCCCCTGCTGGCCCAATCACCCCCAACTGCCCTCCCCTGCAGGCCTGGTTTCCCCCAACTGCCCTCCCCTGCAGGCCTGGTTACCCCCAAATGACCTCCCCTGCCAGACATCTTGTGACAATGTGGGGGCAGCCATCTTGTGATGACGTGGGGGGGCCATCTTGTGACAATGTGGGGGTGGCCATCTTGCGACATGATGGTGTGAGGGTCAATTTGCATATTACTTCTTTATTATATAGGATGCTGTCTCCCATGTAAGTAAAAATTATTGAAAGTAACTCAGAGCATGTTATTCCTCAGTTCAAAACCTGAGATGACTCCCTTTTTGCTCAGAGTGAAAACCAGACATAATGGCTGCCTGGACCCAACGCCTCCTGCCCCTCTTTGGCTCTCCCTCTTCTCTTCAGTTTTCCCTCATTGACTTTGGCTGCCTTCTGCTTCTGGAATGTTCCAGAAGCCCTCCTTTCTGATGTAGGGATTTGGGGGGGCTCCCCTTGCTGCCTGGCATGTGCCGCCCCCTGGGACTTATGGGGCTGACTCAATTGCCCTCATCAAGGCTTTGTTTCAACCTCACCTTTGAGGCTTTGTCAGGCCAGGTCCTTGAAAAGTTGATGGCAATGTGGAATTAGGCATACAAGAGTGAGTGGGGGCCATGCCTGTGTAGAATAGAGAGCAATGCGGAATTAGGCATACAAGAGTGAGTGGGAGATGCACCTGTGTAGAATAGAGAGCTATGTGGAATTAGGCATACAAGAGTGAGTGGGGGCCATGCCTGTGTAGAATAAAGAGCTATGTGGAATTAGGCATACAAGAGTGAGTGAGGGTCGAGCCTGTGTAGAATAGAGAGTGAGGGAAGAGGAGCAGGAGAGACAGGCCTCAGGTGCCCTGTGGAGCCCACACCTGGGAACACAGGGGGGCAATGTGCCCAGATGAGCCTCAGGTTGCAGTGCAGCTCTGAGAAGGTCTTACCTGAGCCCATTTCCCACTGGGTGTTCCAGGCCGGGTGGAAACCCACCAACCATAGTGCTACCATCACGCTTAGTCATTGGCATTGAGTTCCTGAGTGTGTGTTCCCTCCAGGGTCAAGGCTGTGGCGAGGGCAAAGGCAAGCAGCTGAAGGCTCTTGGCCACATACACTTTATGGAGCAGGTTACCTTGAAGGGAGATTTGAGTGGTGCCCCTCTAGGCCTACAGAGCTGACCCTAACTACCCCATATGACACTACCCACTGCCACTCATCCCTCCCAATCACGGGTGAACTGTGTGATCCATTATTTTTGTTATTTGAAATCTTGACACTAAGGCAGTCGCAGGAGAAAAAGGCATAGCGGGTTCATAGAAAATAGCAAATCAGAGAGCTATCAAAGGCAAAAAAATGTAAGAGGTGAAAAGACCTTTAGAATTAGAATCGGAAGTTATACTGAGACTAGTCACTCATTTTCTGAGCCTCAATGCATTGATCTACAAAATGACTGGGTTGAACTCAGTCCTCACTGTATATTTCCAGGAAGTTTTTTTTTTTTTAATTTCTTTCTTGATCTCATTGGTAACCCATTCATTATTTAATAACACTAGAGGCCAGGTGCATGAAATTTGTGCATGGGCGGGGGGGGGGGCATGGTCCCTCAGCCCAGCCTGCACCCTCTCCAATCCGGGACCCCTCGAGGGATGTCTGATTGCCTGTTTAGTCGGACAATCGGACATCCTTCTCACAATCCAGGACTGCTGGCTCCCAACTGCTCGCCTGCCTACCTTCCTGATTGCCCCTAACTGCTTCTGCCTGCCAGCCTGATCACCCCCTAACCACTCCCCTGCCAGCCTGATTGATGTCTAACTGCTCCCCTGCCAGCCTGTTTGCCCCCAACTTCACTCTTCTGCCAGCCTGGTCGCTCCCAACAGCCCTCCCCTACTGGCCATCTTGTGGTGGCCAACTTGTGTCCACATGGGGGCAGGATCTTTGACCACATGGGGGCAGTCATCTTGTGTGTTGGGGTAATGGTCACTCTGCATATTACTCTTTTATTAGATAGGATAGAGGTCTGGTGCACCGGTGGGGGCTGGCTGTTTTGCCCTGAAGGGTGTCCTGGATCAGGGTGGGGGTCCCCTTGGGATGTGGGGCAGCCTAGGCGATGGGCCTGTGGTGGTTTGCAGGCCCGCCATGCCCCTGGCGACCCAAGTGGAGGCCCTGGTATCTGGGATTTATTTATCTTCTAGAATTGAAACTTTGTAGCCTTAAAGGGAGGCCTGGGCCGGCCAGGGTGTGCAGAAAGCTTGGCTTCCTCCATTGCCAGCGAAACCCAACCTCCCTCCTGCTCTCTCCATGGCCATAGCCATCTTGGTTGGGTTAATTTGCATACTCACTCCTGATGGGCTAGTGGGCATGGATAGTGGGCGTGGCTTTGTGGGTGTAGTGGAGTGGTGGTTAATTTGCATATTACTCTTTTATTAGATAGGATGCTATTTAGCCTCCATGTGTTGGAATGCTTTTGGGTGTTTTTACTGCAGTTGATTTCTAATTTCATTCCATTGTGATCTGAGAAGATGCTGGATATGATTTCAATCTTCTTGAACTTGTACAGACTTGTTTTGTGTCCTAACATGTGGTCTATCTTTAAGAATGACGCAGGTGTACTTGTGAGGAATGTATATTCTGCAACTTTGGGGTGAAATGTTCTATAAATTGAATATCCATATCTTTAAAATCTCTTCCAGCTTCAAACATTTAGGAATTCAAAACTGCTCTCTGAAACCACAAGTTGTCCTGGTGACCCTGAGCAAGGGGTGAGGATGAATTTACAAATTCAAATTTAGTGGTTTTATTGGGACAACAGGACAGCCAGTCATCTCACATGATGTTCCTATTTCCAAGTGACTACTCTCCTGCATTGTGACATAGCTGAGATGTGGCAGCTTTATTGCTCTTACAGGCTGTATTGCTTCAACACAGGCCAGAGCTTCCTAAATGCCATCAAAACGTTTTCATCCTATTGAGCATATAAGAAACACATTTCAAACAAAACTTTCATTGGGGATTTTCGAACCCGACCAGTATTGGATGTGGATGTAGGCAAGGCATCACACCTTAGACTCTTAGCAAAGGAGAGTGGGGCAGGAATGCTTAGTCTTCACCATGCTGGGACAGCCTAGAAGGCCTGCAGCATTTCAGCATTAACATTGTCCCCGCGTAAGTTTTTACTGAGGCATTTCACCCGTAAGGGGACATGTCAAGTAGCTCGTATTTTCTTGTAGCCCAGAAGAAAGTATATTTTGAAAACAAAATACTGCTCTGGTTTTACTTTTGTAAGTTTGATCAGAGTGGTAGCTATAGCAAAGCTAGAGTTGGCTGAAGGCCTTTTCTTTGTAGGAGTGGTGTGTGTGTGTGTGAGAGAGAGAGAGAGAGAGAGAGAGAGAGAGAGAGAGAGAGGGACCAGGCAGATGGTCCGGAAAAGCTAGAGGGTTACTGGGTCTTACACAGGTGGCCTTTCTTTCTCAGCTGTCTCACAGAAGTACAGTGAGCTAAACGCTGGGTGTGATACACGTGCCAGTCCCTGGTTTGGGGTGGGGTCAGACATTTTACGTCAGAGACCTGGAGCATGTAGACATCCGTTGAAGGAATACACAGAAGCCCAGCAGTTCCAGCTGCAGTGAAGACAGATCACCCCATACTTTTCAGAGCAAGACATCCTTTCCTCCCTTTTCCTCGTTTCCTCGCTGCAGGCTGCCGCCTCCACAGTGCATTGCAGACCACGCCCCCCCACCCCCACCCCGTAAACTGAGTCTCTGGGAGGTCCGGAGTTCTGTGCCTTCCAGCAGTGGCAGAGCAGCTCCGGCAACGTCACAGTGACTCTAGAAACGCGTAATGCGTGAATGAGTGAACCCACAGCCTGGAGTGAAAGAGTGAATGAACCCTCAGCCGCACTCCTTCCTTCCTGAGGGCTCCACGAAGAAAATGCCGCGCTGACTTAGCAACAGGGTTGAAAAGCTTTGACCTGTCGGACGGAAGCGAACAAACCAGACAGGAAAGGCGAAAGGAGAAAAAAGGGAGGACCTGTGGCCAAAGCCCCGACCGGCTGGGTGGCCAACCCCGCCCCGCCCAGGCCCCGCCCCTCCAGATCCGGACCCGCCCATTTCAGGCCCGCCCACTCCCCTGTCCCGCCCTCGCCCCGCCCCCTGTCCGACCCTGCTCCGCCCCCTCGGCGGTTGCGCGCGTGCGCCGGCGGGGGCGCGGCCGGGCTGCGGGCGCCGGGAGCGCGGCCGGGAGTTTTGACGTGGCAGTTGCCAGCCGGGCTGAAGTCCGCGCGCCGCGAGCCTGCGAGGAACCCTCCCGGGAAGGCGCGGCACGGGAGCGGGAGCCGGAGCCGGAACAGCGGGCGCGGGCAGCAGGCGCGGAGCCGGCGGCGGCAGGTAGCGCGGGGCCGGGCGGGCGCCCCCCGCACAGCCGGGTGGGCGCAGCGAGAGTGGGCGCGGGGCGGCCTGGCGGGCGCGGGACCCCTCCCTCTGGCTCCCGGCGCGGCCGTGCAGTTCGGGACCGGCTGCGGTGGGCGAGGGCGCCTCCCGCCCACCGAGCCCGGGCGCCGAACTGGTGCCGGGTCTGCGGCAGACCCCCACCCCACCCCGTGGGCACTGCCAGTGGCTTGGGCTCCGGATGCACTGGAGCCCCTTCTTGGGGCGGGGTGTTGGGAAGATGCACCGTGGAGACGTCTGCAGGCTCGGGACAGGCCCACGGGGACGGGTTGTGCAGACCGCGCGGAGTCCGCATCAGGGGCACCTGGGCCGAGCCGTCGGGGGTCGGATGCCCTGCCGCCCTGCCGCCCTGCCAGGTGGCGCCCTGCCTGTCCCGGGAGCTGACTCAGCTCCTGTAACTCGGGCTGAGGAAGTTTGACGTGGCGGCTGGTGCTCAAGGAAGCGACGCCTCCGGGGCAGCTCGGGGACAGGGACACCCCTCCCCCGTCACAGCAATGGGGCGCGAGGGAGGCCCGCGGGCTCCCCCAGCCGGGTCGGAGCCACGGCCGCTGCCACGTCTCTCTCTGCAGTGGGGCGCGGGGAGAGGGGGAGTTGGGGGGGACTTAGCGAGGGGGGGGGGCAGTGATGGGCAGGCCTTTGCTCCGCGCCTCCCCTCCTCTTCTCTCCCCTCCCGGCCTCCGACAGGAACGGGGATTTTAGGATATTTCTATGCGGTTGCTTTAATTCTGGAAACTTAAAGTTTAAGGTGAAAACGAAACCAAAGGAAGATGTCATCTCCTGAATATAGATCCAGTGCGAGTCTTAGGAGGTGTCACCCTTCATCCTTTCCTTTAAAAGGCATCATCGTAGAATAGCAGAAGGAAGAGTACCCTGTACTGGGTGAGGAGTCAGCAGCCTCTTACCGCTGGAAGGAGAGGGAACCGAGCCCAGAGAGGTTCCTTCACTTACTCCAAGACACACAGCCAAGCACTGGCCGGTTTCCAGAGAAAGCCCATCTGTTGCCATCATCCAGAGCTTTCTCTGTCTTGTAAAAATTGTTAAGAACACTCAATTCTATAAAATGCCTCTTATTTTGTGAAACCTGGAAGAATGGAAAAATTCAACAACTTGATGTTGGTTTCTGAGTAGAATCAAGAGCAAACACAAAATATTTGCGACTATGTGTGTGTGTGTGTGTGTATGGTGCCTGCCTAAACACATATGAAATTGCACTTTTTCCTTAGTTCCTGAAATACATGTGCATATGTTCCTAGAGGTGTGACATTTAAATCAGAGAGTCTGTCATCTTTGCCCGAGAAACTACTGACAACTCTCAAATGGTTGTCAGCTGCCACCTGGCTTGGTCCACGTGTGACTCATAAGTCCATGATCAACTTCTTTATCTTATGCTGTGTTCGTTGGACTATTGATTTCTCTCTGTCCTGACTGCCTGGTTAACATTACTAATTAGGATAGCACTAAAAGCACAAGTGATAGGACATCTGGCTTCAGACTACGGGCAGTTGTGCTGGTCGGTCAATTGACTGGCACCCATTCTGGCCTGTGGAGTGCTCTATGCTGACCTGGGCCACAGAAACCAAAGGCACAGAAATAGCAGGTACACTTATGACAGACTGTCTGTGAAACATTTTGGCCTTCTGGTGAAAAGGCAGTGGGCAGCTGTTGGGATTTCATGCCTGGGCATTTGCCCAGGACTTCAGAAGTGAGCTCTCGAGCTCTGTGGAGCTGTGGTTAGAGCTTTTTAGGGGAGAATGGTGTGAGATGGTGTCCAAGATGTCTCCTGTACCTGATGACTGCACCTTCCCTCGAACCAGAGAAAGTTAACTGCTTCCCTTTTAATAGCATTGAGAGACTCTGCTCCTCGGTGACAGCGTTTTCTCTTCTGTTGCAGGTTTGCTTGTAGAGCTGTCTCCTGGAATGGTGTTTTCACAATGAGTCAACAAGGCTACGTGGCAACACCCCCCTACTCTCAGTCGCAGTCTGGGATGGGCCTTTCTCCACCGCTCTACGGCCACTACGGGGATCCCTCTCACGCAGGGGCTCCACCAGGTAAAGTCATAGGCCTGACCTGTATGCCACGGTAGGCCTCAGGCTCAGAGGCGTGCAGTCTCCTCAAAGAGCGGCCAGGGGAGTTTGGGATGGCCATTGTGTGAGGCAGTGCTTGAGATTGTAGGGTCACCTGGGAAAGGCTCTCGGAAGGAGCCTGCATCCTCAGCTTGGCTACTGCATGGAATACAGCAAGTTTGGTTTTTAAATTCAGATGGAAACAAAGAAGCTTCCTGAGTGTTTATTTTAGATTTGCTCTTGCTTTTAATCAGTGGTGTGATGTTATTGGAAACATTCAATAAGAAACAATATCTGTATCCATAGGCTAAAGTGGGTTTGGCAATAATATTATAAAATCAATTTTGATTTTGAGAAAGTATCATTAGATCTGCACACTAAAGATTACTCAATGATAACAAGGTAAACATGGCCTTGAAATTATTACTGAACAATATTGGTTGCTTTGGAATATGATACCCAGCAGGGAGTCTTGGCTTTAGGGGCAAAAGTGGGAGGAAAAGGAGTAACATAGTGGGACTCCCATATCTCTGGTGCCAGTTAACACCATGAGGCCCCTTCCTTTATCAAGGGGCTGCTGTGAGACCAGGTTCCAGAGTCAGGAGTGAGGCGAATACTAGCTTGTTTAAGGGCTGATGGGCCCACATTCCTTGGAAATATTTGTGTAAGACAGTTCTCTGGCTTCGGAGAGAATGCTGAGCAATTAATTTCGAACACTTGGTAGGAATGGGCTGTGTTTGTGTTAAACAGTGAGTCTCTGGGGCTCAGGAGGCCTGGCTCAGACGTGCAGGCCACAGGAATAGCAGGTACGGAGTGCGGTGGCAGTGGGGAGGGCGAGGAACTCAGCACGGAGGCCTCTGGCAGCAGCCACGTGGAGTTTGCCGTGGAAGGTGCTCCAGACTGACTTTCCTATGGCAAGCCCCCTTATGATTCAATCCACCTCTAATTTTGAAAAGCCTACAATGAGGCATCGTTGTCTTATCCAGGCCAATCCTCCCAAACATCTATAGCTTGTCTCTCTGGATCCTTTAGGAACCATTAGCCTGTCTTTCTCAAGTTTCTCTCTGTCTGGTGGTTCATTTCCCTCAGGTTTATGTATCAGGATAATTATATAAGTTACTCTTTTTTGAGTGCTCACTAAGTATCAAAAGCTGGTCCTAAAAACTTCATGTGCATTATCTTATTTAATGTCCACTCAGAGCTGTGCGGTAGATGATTAGCCCTGTTTTGCGGTTAAGAAAACTGAGTGTTCGGTATACTGTGACTAGTCCAAGGTCACACAGCTGGTGGTGTGGCCAGAATTCATACCCTGGTGCACACCTAAGTGTGACACTCAGCATTACCACCCTTCTTTCCTCTCTCCACAGCCATTTTCCAAGTGCTCACTTCACTCAGGAACTCTCACCCTTGCCTCACAGCCCCCCATGGCTCCGCGTCCTCCCCACTCCGTATCCTGGGCCTTATCCACGGCCCCTTCTCCCATCAAGTCATCGGCGGCCTCCGATTCTGGGATACAGTAGGCACCGTCCTATCCACTGGTGAATCTGGCTGTTTATCACGTTTGTTCCTTCACTGTCCTTTGTGACTCTTGCTGGTGGCTTTCTGGCCAGGTCTTTCTAAGGAGCCCCTTCTTCTACATGACTGTTATAGGTTGCTGTTTCTCCTTCCTTGTTCCAGCTCCCCCCTTTCCTCCTGCAGTGGGGTCCCCTGCACTGCCTTGTCCATGTGAAGAGCTGTCCTCAGATCTGTCTTCAGCTTCCAGGTCCCTCCTGTGCTCCACACTGTCTTTCAGGGGCTCACTGTTGACGTAGGCACATCATACTCATCATGTCCAAAACAGTTCATGATTCTTTTTTACAAAAGCCATTCTTCCTGGCATTCTGGATCTCACTCATTGGCAGCATCTTTCATTCTTTCAAATTAGAAACTTTCACTATTAAAAAAACTCTCCCCTTTACCTTCTTCAGCCCCATTGGTCCCCCGAAGTCTTCTGGATAATTGTTAGCATCTTTCCCACCTGCTTCCTCCTCTCTGTCCTCCTGCCATCTTCCTGCGCAGCCGTCGTCCCTCACCTGGTTACTAAAATGGTCTCACAACCACCATCTCTCCCAGCACTGCCCTCTCTAGCCCCGCCGTCCTGGGCCGCAGGGATTCATACCGAATCCAGTTCTGACTCCTTGGGCTTCAAACCTTTTGGCTTCCCATTGCCCCTGATTAGAGTGTGAGCTCCCTGGGCCTTCATTCACCCCTTTTCTCTTTTCAGCTCACCTGGCCCACCCACACTGTCACTGCCGTGGCACTGGGCTCTCAGTCACTTGGAGGCTGGTTTGCACTTGTGCCCTGACTTGCACTCCACTCTCCCAGGAAGCCAGTCCAGGCCCCACCTTATCCCCAGCAGGGTCTCCCCCACGTCCTCCTTCAACCGGTCAGGTGGGTGCTTGTAGGCGTTTCTGCCCACGTCCCTTCCTCCCGGCTTACTTATGAATCCGCTGCCACTCCTGTGTTTCCTGACACCTGTGTCAGCCTGCCGTTCTCTGCTGGTGGTGACAGACAGCCTGGCGCAGGGAGAGCACTGGGTGAGTGGATGTTCAGTGAGCGGTGGGTGAATGGCCAGCACCTGCGCTCATCAGCCAAGCACTCTCTGTTCCCAATATGTAAAAGTGTCTCTGTGGGTGAAATCCTTCCTGCTTCACCGCTTTCCTGACTCAGTTCTCAGGGGGACACCAAGCTGCAGACTCTGCATGTACCCCTGTCGGAGAACTTGGTGGATGGTTTAGGGCTGTACTGAATTGGCCTCACCTTTCTTTCTTTGTGCTCAATAACCGTAGATCTGTGTCTCCGGGCCTCACGTGCCTTCTCTTCTGGTCTCCTGGTGATGCTGTTGTTGGTTTTCTGACAGACACAGGCAGGCGGTTGTGGCTTCTTGGAGCATCTTTCTCCCGTAGATCTGGAGTGCAACCTTGGTGTGCTTCCTCTCACACGTGCTTCCGCCTGTGCCTCGGGGAATGCCAGTGCTCTGGCACCCAGTGCAACAGGCTTGCTGAGTGCACAGTGTGCTGGGCGATGTAGCGATGAAGACAGCACACCTGCTCTCAGCCTGTACACTTACGGGTGGACAGGCATTTGGGGCGGACAGCGACCGTGCAGGGAGCACCGTCATCCGAGAGTGGAGGGATGGAAGCACAAGGCAGGGCATCCAACCAAGACTTAGGGCTGAAGGGAACCTGGAGGGAATGTTCTGGAAGATGAGAGTTGGCTGGGTGGGGAGGCTTGTGGGTGGCATGTTAGAGGAGCAGCGGAGGGTGTGGCGGGGTGTCGAGTGGAGCAGTGAGAGGTGCTTACAGAGGAAGTGGGGCCATCTGAAGACTTTGTGTTGGTTTATTTTAAGGGCAGTGGGTGACTGGAAGCATTCTAAGCTGGAAGGGTCAGGTCCCATGTGCATTTCAAGAAGAATTACTCTCCATGGGAGCAAGAGGAGGAAGCGGCTAGGGCACCACTTTCAGGAGCTGGCTTTTGCACCCTCAGGGTTTTTGGGGCCCCCAGTTCTTTGCCATGGGAGGCTGTGCTATGTAGGACATTCAGCAGCATCCCTGATGCCTACCCATCTGACACTGGTGCTCGCCCGCCACTCACCCCCCAGCTGTGGCAATCAAAAACCCTGGACTTGCCTACCGTCCCACCCTGGTTGGGGACCACTGGTCTGGCAACTGAGAGGCAGAATGTGGGCATCCTGGGGTTAGGCTGGGGCTGGGGCTGGGGTGGGGAGGCCTGAGGAAGAGCGGGCTCTGGTGGGGATGCCACCGGACAGGGCCTGGGAGCAGCGGTCATTCTGAGTCTGAATCTGCCTGCATCGGGGGGCTTATCTTCGTTTATTCTAGTGACACGTTTTCCCACAGCGGTTTTTAACTTTGGCTTTAGTTTGTAAGATCCAGGGCCAAATCCAAGGCACATGTTTCTGTGATATATTGGGTCGGGTTTCTTTGCTGATAACAAACCCCTCTCACAGAAGGGATTTATTTGTTAACTGGCATTAGGACGCTTAGAGACTATTAGAGGGAGCCAAGGAGCCAGGCCAGGCACTCCCACCGGCTAGTTCATCACCACTGGTTAGTCCATCAGCAACCACTGCCTCCGCCCCAGAAGCCCAACCCTGCCTGGCCAGGGCCCCACTGCCTCTCTCCCCCAGAACCACACTCCTGCCTGGGCCAGGGCCCCTACTGCCTGTCTCCCCAGAAGCACACCCCTGCCTGGCCAGGGCCCCAAGCAGCCACTGCCTGTCTCCCCAGAAGCACACCCCTGCCTGGCCAGGGCCCCTAGCAGCCACTGCCTGTCTCCCCAGAAGTACACCCCTGCCTGGCCAGGGCCCCCTAGCTGTGTGGCTTTGCTGAGTTTGGAACCCATGGCAGCGCAGTTTGTCAGGAGTCTAGGAAATGGGAGACTCTCCTGCTCAGGACCATCCCGAGAGGCCAGCCAGAGAGGAAGTGGAATCAGTAGTGAGTGTGCCAGGCTGCCACACCTGCCTCTATATGGAAGGTGGTTCGTGGTTTTGATATTTCCTTTTGGCACAAGCATCTGTAGTTCTTTCCCATGGCCTGGTTTTCCTTTCCTTTTAAAATTCTGACACTGTTCTATAAAGAACCTGATTTCTCATATCGATCGTTTTTCAATGCTAGCAACTGGCCAGGGAGACTGGGTCTTTGTAGATAATGCTGATCTTCCCTCCCTTTGCCCGAGGATAAAGTCCAGATGGCAGGCAGGACTTTGCAGTCTGACCCCAGCCAACAAGACAACCTCTCCTTGGCTCTTCCCATCTGCACAGGGAGCCCCTGCAGTCCCAGGTCCGTGCTCTCCCTAGATCTGTACTGCCTGGGATCCCCTCTCTGTTTCTACCCTAAGAAAACCCCTCTCAACCTTGAGTTCTCTTGGTCCTTCCTCTGAACTTCCCATCTGTGCAGGAGAGAACTCCCCACACACTGCTGTATGCTGTGTGGGCGTCTCTGCTAGCTCAGTCCTGAGGCACACAGTGTGTGCGCTGACCAGGGCCTAGTGTGAGCCCTTGCTGTGGAGGCGATTTCCAAAATAAAGGGGAAAGAACATCTTAGTAAGATTGGGGTACAGCACAGGTCTGCTTTCTGAGAGAGAACTTTTTAAAAATTTTTTTATTGTTGATAGCATCACATATATCTCCCACTTACTCTCCCCTCCCCCTTTTACACCCTTCCATTCCCCTCTTCCCAACCCCTCCCCCCTCCCTCCTTTTAGGTCTTCACTAACCTACTTGCCCTGTCCATGAACTATGCTGTGCTGCGCCAGCACAGCCAAGGGTTCGGGAAGGCTGAGGGGGTCAGAGAAGGATGAAGAAAAGACAGACAGAGAATAAGCTGGGTCTAGGTGGATCTTCTGTGCGTGATGGAGACCACAGAACAGATCCAGACTGCAAGTTGATGCTTTATTTTATAGTCAGAGGTAAACAAGGTAATTTACAATGTTCTTGAAAGTTTCACTTGTTTTGGCAGCACTTGCTACCCAGGAAAGATCTGGGGAGCACTCACAAGATCAAGCTTAATTATGCTAAGCCCTCTAAGCTGGGACTTGTTTGTGGCTTTGCCAGCAGGTCAGTCCGAGGCTTAACCCTATAACCGCTCCCTAAACTATGCATATAAGTATATTATAAGGAATACTCGTGTTAAAAAAATAGAAAAATATATATACTATAATCCAGAGATAAAGGAGGAGAAATAAGAAGCATCAGTGGTGAGAGCAGTCCCCACACTACTCACTGTGCCGAGCTGGAGCTAGAAAATACTTTTGGATGTATAAGAAAGCTTTTTAGTTTCTCCCTCACTACCAATCTCTAACTAAAAACATTAAAGCTTTTTTTAAGCTCTGTTACATGGCTTTTTCCCCCCTTTTAACCAGTGTTATAAGTAAGCCTTGTGGAAACAAGACCACCAAAAATTTTGGTTGCCTCCCCCCCAAAATAAAATGGGAGGGGGAGGGGGAGCCCATTAACCTTGTAACACATGCCTTGAGTAAAAGCAACTCCTATTACACTGATGTGGCTAGTTTCAGCATTTGAATAAAAATTTCCAGCTTATTCTGTAAATAGCAGTCTCATTTTCAGAACATTTAAGTGGAAGAAAATTTTAAGTTACTCCTTTTTCAGCTTGAATTTACTCTTGAATATCATTTTTTCCGCCTAGTGTCATTTACATATATGCAAATTTTACTGTGGTGTTCTACTAGAACAAGTTGCTCTTAAAATCTTGTCTAGGAAATGTTCTTTTTTACATATACATATATATTTTGTCCTTGGGGCTAGCGGATTTGGGGCGGTGTGCCCGGATTCCAGGGCAAGGTGCCTGTGGACTCAGGCCTGCTGAGTCCGGTAGGTGGCGAGGCCGAGTGCCTTGTTTTGTTTTTTGTTATGGTTTCGTTTTCAGAAACAAAAGTTTATTAACGTGCATAGCGCATACACATAGGAACACCCCAACAAGAGTAACTCTGAGAACTGGTTTTGATTTTCTGGACACGTGTGTGAGGGGTGTTGATGAAATTGCTACTTCCTTCCTTATTTAAAACATGAGACTATCTTTGGTTTTTTTATAGTGCATGTAATTAGTTACTATTTTAGTGTCGTGAATTTTCTGCTTTTGTCCAAAATAGTGTTTTAAAATGAAAATGCAAGTGTGCATACGTGTTGTTAGAATATAAATTCTTGAAAAAAGGAGGGCAGGGCGTGGCCAGGGGAGAGGGCCTGGGATTTGCTGGGCTTTACCTTGTACCCAGGCCTTGTTCCAGGTGCCCTTAGAACTGCCCTCAGATGGGGCAGTGTCGCCCTGGGGTAGTGGGGCCAGGCTTTGAAGGGTACAGTGTCTGCTCAGGGCCACCGTGGGTCAGTGCTGGGGAACTCAGACCCCCCGTGCCTGTAAGCTTCATGTTGTTCTCATGAGCTGGGTTTGGGGTTTAGAACTTCATATAACAATGTATGTTGTTACAAGAATCATGTACTTGGTTTTATTCTCGGTATATGAAAAATTGCTAAATAAAACTGACTGTAAAGTTAATAAGAAACTTTCTTCAGTTTGAGGAATCCTGTTTTAGCGGAGAAACTTGTAAACATGTGGGTATTGTTCAGGAACACTGCCTCTCCCCTGCAGTGTTTCATTCTAGATTACCCCAGCATCGGACTGCATGTGCACGAATGTGCTATGATGCATTATCAGAAACTCTTCCTGGGCCACTGCAGGGTCTGGGGACTAAAATTCCTAGAGGGACACAGAGGAAGGTGATGCTGAGTGTGCAACACCATCATGAGGGCATTTGCAGGCGGGGGCCGCTTGGAGGCCGCCGATGGCAGTGCCGGAGGGCGGGGCGGGCCCACAGGAGCTGAGCGGGCTGCAGCCTAAACAAGCAGGTGGAGTGGGGAGCACAGACATGTACTTTCCCTTTCAGTCCTTTCAAAACGAGGGGGAGGGGAAAGGGGGTGTCCCATGTACTCTGGAGTAAGAGGGCAAACTGAGTCCTCAAAGACAAATTCTTGCCCAGCCCACCATCTGCTAGCCAGCCCCTGGCTTCTCTCCTGTGCCACCACTTCCATAGAAGAAAAGAGGAAAGTGTCTGAGGACAGGTCTAACGAGAAACCTTTAAAGACCGCATGGAGAAGAGCAGCTTGTAAATGAAAAAGCAGTCCTGGCCCCAAGCACCTAGCGTCCTATGTGAGTACTGAGGCCCTGAGCACCTAGCATCGTATGTGAGTACTGAGGCCCTGAGCACCTAGCGTCATATGTGAGTACTGAGGCCCCGAGCACCTAGCGTCATATGTGAATACTGAGGCCCCGAGCACCTAGCATCATATGTGAGTGACTGGGTCCCTGAGCAGTCGGGCCCTCAGCTGTTGCCACCAGGTCTGGGGTCCCAAGCGATGCCTGAGCTGCAGGCTGTGCTCCTCCCCGCCTTTCTCCTGCATTAAATCACCATGCTGGCCTTCTTGGGGCTCTTTTCACAGTGGGAGTCAGGATGCTTCATGTCTTGTACCGTTTTCTCCAGACTGATTTTCTGATGTCCAGTTGGCACCTTCCATGTGCCAGAGCTTTGTGTGAAAGGCAGCGTTTCTGTGAGGGCGCCGCTATTAGACGCAGAGGCTGCTCCTGTGTTAGTTCCTGTTCAGTGTGAACACGCTTCCTTTCTTTTCTGCTCTCTGTCATGGCCACGGTCAAGTGACACTGATAGGCCTGTGATGGTTTACAGACAACTGGTCCTAACGCGTTCCTTCCCTCCCACTGAGGTCTTTGCGTCCAGTCTCTGCACATCCAGCTTCCTCTGAATCCACGCCCTTCCCTTGCAGGTGCGATGAACCCAGCAGGGCCCATGGGGGCTGCGCCTGGGGGGGTGCTGCCTCCGGGCCCCCCGCCTCCTGGACCACATCAGTTTGGCCAGAATGGAGCTCATGCCCAGGGTCGTCCTCCCCAGAGGTGAGTGGAACGGATTCCAGCCCTCGTTTGTCTAGTCCACGAACACTTGTCTCAGGTCCCTCCAAACCCACGTGTTGATCCACTGAAAGTTTGACCTCCTGGTCTGGCCTCATCCTCGAAAGCATCTACTCGCCAAGTGCCCTAGAATACAGAGCTCTTAGAAAGTCAGGAGGGGCAACTCAGCACTGTGGTAGGCGGCAGGAACCCCACCAGGTGCCGACCAAACCTGGAGTTGCAGCCTTAGTGCCCAGGTTCTGCTGGGAAAGAACTCAGAGCGAGACCCAGACTGTAAGAGGCATTTCCTGGGTAAATCGCAGAGGGAGGAGAAGCAGTTCCTAGAAGAAACGGGCTGAGGAAGCAAGTTGTGGAGGTAAAGGAAGGGCCCTTGGAGGGTGGGAGTGATAAGCTAATTGCCTGGGTGTTGGGAGTGGGGGGAAAGGGAAAGGCAGGGGTCTGCTCCGGGAGGGAATGTGCAGGCTGGGCCCTCTGTCCTGAGGGTTTAAGGGCGGAGATTTTAGGGGAGGTCCCAGGAGAAAGTGTCAGTAGAATATTCAGCAGCTTTTAGGGTTGTGGTCTCCACTGATTGACTGGCCAGCACCAGGGCGCAGGGGTCATAATCCAATGCAGCTGGTCCTGAGGTCAACATGACTGGTTTTATTGCTTCTCTGGGCCTGGAGCTGAAATACAGCTAAAGGCTCCATGTTATCTCTAAGGAGGAAAGGTCAGGGGGTCCAAACCGAATGAGTAGCAATATGCTAGGGGAGGAAAGGTCACCCTGGGGGCAGGGTCCCACCCACAATTGCTTCTCCCTTGCTAGGCTCCCAGCGCTTTCCACCCTGGTGACCTGTACCTGCCCATGGTCCTTGCTTGGCTCATGTCTCACTGTCTACAGCATCAGTACATATTAGAAATATATAAAAGTTACTGTGTCAATACCAGACATTTTACTGTTTGGTTATAGGCATCTTATTTTAGAGTTTTGTATTAATCTCTCATTTCTCAGATGTCAATGGCCAGTATCCCCAATACAATTTTAAACCCTCTCGTCTCTCAATTCCTTCACGGAACTGAGTGCAGTGCCTGCAAGTGCTTGATAAATACTTAAAAATTAAATCAGAGGCGGCCCAGGGGAGAGAGTGGATTTGCCGTCCAGTGAGGGGCCCCTGACGGACAGGCGGGAGTGAAAACAGCACAGGAGGGAACCCTGGGCCATGTTTATCGTAACGAAGGAAGGGCCCGCCGGGAGGTGGGGTGCTCCCAGCCTGCAGCCACTCTGGACTGTCCCTGGGAGGGAGCCTGTCACCCTGCCCCGCTGGAGACCCATGCTTGTGTGTCCATTGAGATGTTGTGTGAGAAGCTGTGCCCAGTAGACACTGTTTGCATGGGAATTTCTCCAAGGATCACCAGAGGCTGCTGTTTCTCAGCTTTCTTCCCCAGGTGGTCAGGCTGCAAGGTCGGGGACCCCCAGTGTGAAATCTGGGCCAAGTAGATAGTGAAGCCATTTTGTCACCAGGTCAAAGGACCCCTGGTCCTGCAGGTGGGAGTGCCCCCTGGAGTTTTTCAGTCGGGTTAATCTTCTACCTGGTGTTTGTGAGGCTGACGGTTCCTGGCTCTTGTTTGTCCTGACAGCCTTTGCATGGAAGGGGAGGCTGTGAGAGGCAGGAGTGGGTAAATACAGGAAACAGGGTGAGGCTGAGCAGTTTTCATGTGACTGGTTTGGGGAAGGGTCAGAAGTCAGAGGGCAGACCCAGCAGTTCTTCTGGGTGAAGCCTAACTGGCTGTGGTGCTGGTGCTGCTCCTGCCGCCTGTCTCCTTCTTATAACTGTGGAAATGGAAGTCTCTGTCTGTCCGTCTGGAGGGGAGGGAGGGAGAAGACCTGGGGCAGTCCGCTGCTGTGAACTGCCCAGCATCGCAGATGTTTTTTACGGAAGAAATGTAAAAGTTGAACAGCTGCTTTGAAGCATAGAGAAGGTGTGGTTCCCTGGTGTCAGCTTTTGGTTCTGTCCATTTTTCCTGATTAGGCTCCTTGGGGTCAGTGAGCCATGGCCGTCAGCAAGCGGACCTGGTGTGGGTGGAGCTCAGCGGGTGGCTCCAGGGTCGGGTAAGCTCACTCTCCCGGCTCAGGCATGACTGGCCGGACCAGGAACTACCCTGAGCCTTGGTTCCTCATCTCCCTGTACGTCAGGTGGCGTGAGGGGTGGCTGAGCCATGGGAGGGGCGCCGTGCACTGCCGGGCTCCACGCGTGGGAACCGGTCAGTGCCACAGCCAAGGGTGGAGACCGCTGCCTCTGTGGCTTTTGGTCCTATGGCCCCACTCGTGACAGCTGCATCTAGGAACCCGCCTGTGGTCCCCAGCCAAGCACCCGCAGACCTTGCCCCTCTCCTCCACATTCACCTGCTTCACGTGAACTGTGAATGAAGGTCAGGGATGGGGTGAAACATGCAGAGGTCAGGGAAGTCCCGTGTGTAGGCTCAGCCCTGGGGTTACCAGGATGCTGCTGCATGACTCACCCTGAGCTCAGCTCCAGAATGTGGAAGACAGCGTAGACATGTCATTTCCCTGGTGCCCATGAGAGGTGCATTTAATTTTACAAGTTATTGGTGTTCGTGGTATGTCATGTGCCTATGAAACTCTATGGTCTAATTTAGCATCCTCTTTCTCTCTTAGATTTCCAGGCCCTCCACCTGCCAACAGTGCAGCACCCTCCTATGCTCCTTATCCACCCGCGACACAGTCATCGTATTCGAGTCCCATGCCCACTGCATCCGTCTCCCAGCTGGGCAGCCAGCTCGACACCATGCACATCAGCTACGGTAACTGTGCCACTAGCAGTGCTCCTGGTCTGCCTGCGTCAGGAGCTCAGGAATGAGAAAGGGTTCTCTCTTTTCAAAATGCATGTAGCCCTGGCGCAGCACGCCCAAGTCGTATTTCGGACATTTTGATATTACTCATCTGTATTGTGAATGGCTATAATTAATTGCCCCTGACCATGCTGCCATTTATTTTAAGGTAATTGAAGGACCCTCAGAATACCTTAGGTTCAATACACAACAGAAAACAAAAGATACTGATGTCACAAATAAGCCTTAGGACAGTGAAATTCCTTTAGGAAACATGATGGCAGTTTAGCCTCGTGTTGTGTGTGGGCCCTGACATGAGAAATGTTTCACGAGCACTGGGTCCCGGGAAAGGGGCCCAGGTGCCGCGGGCAGCAGAGCAGTAAAGGGCGAGAAAGCAGGGCCAGTGCTGAGTCGCCCCGTGGGTGCTGGATACTTGGGCCCAGGGGCTGTCTGCCGTGATAACAGCACAGCCAGCCCTTTATCTTCGTGAAGAATGTTTCCATTACTTAGAGTTAGTGTCAGAATTATCAGTGGAAAAACCCTCAGAATATTTTTTACCTCTTACTGATTCCAAAATGGGTAAGTCTCCAGTGAAGCAACGCAAATTCACACACTCAGGTCAAGGAAATAATCGGACTTTACAGCTATTCCAATATGATTGGAAGGCGTGTCAGCGGCCCTGCCTCCTCCCTGGCCTTGCCTACCTGGTTCTGAATCTGCTGGATCGGGAACAGCACAGGATGCAAATAATGGACTGGCTGTGTGATGACCTTAAAAATGCCTGTTGTGTAACTACTGTCACGTGTGTCCGTCTCCTGTGTTGACTGTCTCGATTTTGTACCAGATGCCATTCCTTAATTAAGGCATATATCATACAAAGTCAATGCAGCTGAGTTAAAATTTAATCTACTCATTTTCTCACTAAAATTATTGATGCTATTGTTCCCCTTTAACAAGGTCCCCATGTGTGATGCCCCAAATGACATCTGCATCACTTGCTGAGTGAAGTTGTCCTCTTGTGGTGGAGAAGGAAGTGGGATTTGTGGGGTGCTTCTTGCTTCACGTCAGGAAAGTGCCCGCCCTGTCCTTGGCGGGTCAGATAGAAATGCGGTGTTGGTTGACTGGTGGTCTCTCCCGCACAGGTTCGGGCATGGCTCCCCCTGGCCAGGCGTCCCCGGGCTCCCTGTCCGCACCCTCGGGCCAGTGTCCTCCGCCACCTCTGCAGCCGTCCATTTTGCAGCCTGGTTCTCAGGTTCTCCCCCCACCGCCCACTACACTAAACGGCCTGGGTGCACCACCCATGCCTCCGCCTGGCCCAGCACCTCCAAATGCTCAGCTGCAGCCCCCGCCTCTTCCAGGACAGACCCTGGGCAGTGGGTACCCCCCGCAGCAAGGTAAGACGGGAAGGGCCCAGGTCAGGGCCTGGGTTATTGGGGGCTACCCTTCCTGAGAAATCAGCTTTGTTCCTGTTCCTGGGCCCCTGACACCAGTTTTAAGGGAGGGGACTCTTTGAACAGTGTGGCCACTGAGAAGAAAGGGCTCTGGGACGGTCCCACATGGCTCCCTGCCTGTGCACAGGTGAATGGCACAGTGTGCCTGGCTGGTCAGCAGGGCTTTGCCCATGGCCCCCACCTCTGGATTTGAATTCTAGTAATTTCTTTGTAAAATTGTTCCAAACAGGCAACTATGGCCCCCAGATGCCAGGCGCACAGCTGGCGTGCCCGGGAGGCTTCCCTGGAGGGCCTGCGCAGATGGCGGGCCCGGCCCCGCCCCAAAGGAAACTGGATCCTGACGCTGTGCCCAGCCCCGTAAGCACTCCTCCCGCTCCTCAGTCTCCCTCACAAAGGGCACTCTGTGCTCATCGTTCCCAGACACTCTGTAGTGTGTGGGCATCTCCCCGTCCCTTCGGTAGTGGACACTCACCACGCAGGGAAGGCTTCTTTCCTGTGTGTGTGGGGCAGAGGGGTCATGGCACACTGGGCTCTCCATGAGAGAAGCAGCCCATGTAGATTCTTCTTTGATATTCTATGAACTTGCAGTATCTACTGATGTGTTTATTATATTGGTAGTATTTATTATGTTCAATGAGTCATTAGTAGTAAGAGTGTATCCTATATACACATACTATTTAAATAACTAAGGGACCCTTTTTAATAAGAGTAAGATCTCCGTGGAGAGTGAAAACATATTGCAGTTTGCATATTAAAAAACAAAATTATTTTTGAACCGGAGAACTTATATACATATATGCATAACCCATGGACACAGACAATAGTGTAGTGAAGGCCTGGGGGTGGTGGTACGGGTATGGGATGGAGGGGGTCAATGGGAAAAAAAGGGGGGACATATGTAATACTTTCAACAATAAAGATAAATTTAAAAAATTATTTAATATAGACTTAGAGCTATAACTTAATTCTTTTCCATCCAAGAGGAGGATTGCTCTAGGAACTGTATCAGTCAGCTTTCACTAAGTTACTCTGTGTAACAAATAACCCCCCAGCTCTGCTCACAACTGCAGAGATTTGCTGTCCTGTAAACTGCAGCAGCTGCAGTTTGGCCCCTGTCCTTGTTCCAGATTCCAGGGTGAGGGGACATCCCATTGGGGGCGTGTTATTTTATGGCAAAGGGAGAAAAGGAAGAGGGCTGTGAAGGGTATAGCAGCTCGTAGAGCTTCCAGTCCCACGTGTGCCCCAGGACGGCCTCTCAGTGTCACCTGGGAGCTGTTAGCAATCCATGCTCAGCTGCACCCAGGCCCACTGAAACCAGATCTCTGGGGGCTGGATCTGTTCTCGCGAGCTCTCCGGTGATTCTCTGGCATTCGGGAGGCAGCTCCCTCAGTGATTCCTTTCTCGTGGCTGTAAACGAGAGTGCAGATAGTCCTGGTCAAGATCTTTCCCTGAACCCAGATTCTAACCCCCTCTTCTAGCTCCTTAGCCAAAACACTCGATTCTCTTTCTCACATGCCTTCCAGTTAGCCCTTTGGCTGACTCTCTTGGTCCTGGTCCTGGTCCTGTCCTGGTGCCCCTGATGTCCCTGCCCCTCCCTCCCACCTGGTTCCGGGCAGAGCCTCCTGTGGGCCAGGGCTGGTAGTAGACATTCCCATGCTTGTGGAATGAATGAGTGAACGTTAACAACAAAAGCAAGAGCAGTATGTGCTGTGACTCATCCTGACATTAAAATACGTACAGGAAAATCAGTCCAGTGGTATCTGTACCCTAAAAGCAATAAAATAGCAATGCTAAGTGGTTATGTTCCTGTCACCACAGTAGCATGCTTTTGCTACTAACAACATCCTCGCTTCTGGAAAGAAAGGATAACATCCTCTTCACTGAATGCCTGCTGCACAGCAGTCTGAGCTAGTGCTCCCGCCCACAGCCCCGATGGTGCCTGTGCCCAGCCCCCGGAAGTGAGGCCCTGGTCTCCTCCTCAGGACTCCCTCTCTCCCTCTGTGTCTGCAGGAGCCTGTCAGACCCGAGTTCTCCTGCCCCTGCTCCCCAGGTCACATCCCTGCCCTTGGCAGCCCCGACACATACCTTCGTGCCCCTCCCCCGATCCTGTTCATTTATCCCATTTATCTCTTCCCTGGTTCTGTTTCATGACCCTAAGCACTAGTCATGGCAGATAGTGTGAGAGCGGTTCCCGGGGCTCCTCTTCGGGAGGGCAGCAGCATCTCCACAGGCTGGGGTGGCTTGGCTTTGTCAGGAGTCACTGTCACTGAATCAAAGCCCGTGAAGCACAAGTTACACTCAGAAACTCTGTTGGAATCTCTGGGAATAAGTCTCATCTCTAGGCCTGTTTTCTGAGCACATACATTTTGAGGTCAATTTAAAAAGCGATAATATATTTTTTTAAATTACTAGAACTGTTATAGTATTTCTTACTCTCTTCGTAGTATTCCAGCCAATATGTAGATTAATTTAGAAATGTAATTACCATGTATGACATCCTTTCTTTGGAGCCAGTGCTTGTAAATTGCAAATGGCTAATTTAAAAACAAACTTTTTGGAAATAATCTATTTGAAAACTAAGAACCATCTATGTTCAATATATAGATTACATGATTTTTATTTCACTGTCATATTTGACACTTCATTGGTGAAACCATTACAGTAAATGTTGATAATATAAAATCTATTCCAGTTTTGAATGAACCAGGTTATTGTTGAACTATAGAAAATGTGGTTGAAATACAGAATGTAATTAGTGTTTTGATTATCCTGTTTACCTCCTGTGTCTGCCCATGCTAGCTTGAGTCTCATCTGTGTTCTACAGTAATTATGTTTGGAGCATATTCTATATCTTTAATTCATTTAGAATCCCAGTCCTATGATTTGAATGAGGGAGACAGGATGTGTAGACTTACAGGCAGGCGGAACCTGTGTCTGGCATGCCTTCAGACCCCTGGTGTCAGCGCCAGCCAGCCTGGAGGGGTGAATTGGGGGGTGGGCAGGGCACCATTTCAGAGTTTGGGGGAAGACAGTTTATTATTGTGAGTAATTTCTTTTGGAACATAAAAACTGTATATCTTCCAAAGCCACGTACTTCAGTTTGACACTTGCTTCATTTCTCCAGTTTTCCCTCTTTCCTCTCTCTGTCTGACCCCGGTCTCCTTTATCCCCATGAAGAAGGGAGGCAGCAGGGAGAAGAGAGAGGAAAAGAATTCTTAGGGTTCCCTCTTGTTTCTTTTGGTTCCACACAATAGCTGCTGCTCATTGTTGTCTCCCCAAAGCAAATACAACTGAATGACGTTTGTCCCTCAATTTTTCATCACGAAATGTTTTCTTAGAGAAATTTCTGAGGTTTCCAAATGAAGCAACACAATTTAGGGACTTGTGTTCTCTTCTGACTTGTACCCTGTGGTAACCCCATCCGGGACACTGTTTGTCTCACGTCTCAGGGAGCAGGGGGTGGGAGTGGACAGAAGGTGCTGAAGGCCACACGGGATTTGAGGAGGAACTTAAGGCTTGTTTGGGTCGTATGTTGTAAATCCTTTAATCTACACTCATTTTTAGCCTTCCAGACTTTTCTTTAATTGCAAAAATTATTTTCTTTAAAAAGTTATTTTCAATTTATTTTCCTCCCAGATTTTTAAAAAATGTTTATCTATGTCCCAATAAACAAATTGGAAAAAAAAATAAAGTTCTCTGAAGGGTTGGGTCAGAGCTCAGAGTATTAAGAATAGAATTTGGAAGCTACTGATCTAATGCTGTCATAGTCAACATTGGCAGGACATACGACGTGGTAGTTTCTAAGGAGAATTTGCTCTGCAATGAGCCCGTGTTTGTGTGAGTAGTGAGAGGGGCGAGCATGTGGAGACGACATGACTAACTTGCTCTTGCTACCTTCTTGATCAGATCCAGGTGATTGAGAATGACCGAGCCACCAGAGGGGGACAGGTGTATGCCACCAGCACCAGAGGCCAGGTTCCTCCCCTGGTCACCACAGACTGCGTGGTGCAAGATCAAGGTATTTACTCGCAACAATAGTTTTGATTGAGGTTTTACAGTTTTCGCAGCAGCATTATTATTACTTTTTAATATATTTTTATTGGTTTCAGAAAAGAAGGGAGAAGGAGAGAGATAGAAACATCAATGATGAGAGAATCATTGATCGGCTGCCTCCTGCACGCCCCAAACTGGGGATTGATCCTGCAACCTGGGCATGTGCCCTAACTGGGAATTGAACCGATAACTCTTGGTTCAGTGGTCGGCAAACTCATTAGTCAACAAAGCCAAATATCAACAGTACAACGATTGAAATTTCTTTTGAGAGCCAAGTTTTTTAAACTTAAACTTCTTCTAATGCCACTTCTTCAAAATAGACTCGCCCAGGCCATGATATTTTGTGGACGAGCCACACTCAAGGGGCCAAAGAGCCGCATGTGGCTCGCGAGCTATAGTTTGCTGATCACTGTCCTGGTTCACAGGTTGATGCTCAACCACTGAGCCACGCTGGCCGGCTTGCAGCATTTTTAAGCTCATGCACTGATCCCTTCAATCGTGCCTTCACTGATGGGAACGTTTTTACAGGTGATTCTGTGAAGACCTGTCTGCATCTCTGCAGAGCCTGAGAGGGGACAGGGCTCTGTGGTCCAGCCACATCACTCTCTGTACATGGGACCCATGTTGGTACTTAAGCTCTCCAAGCCTCAGTTTCCCCTGCAATGCTGTGCTCACCACAGGGTGCACTGTGAGAGAGAGAGCACTGAGCACAGCATCAGACACCCAAGTACAGAGGCAGGGCTGTCAGCCGAGTTCTCGTTTCGGATGAGGGCAGTGCACCATCACAGTCTCAGAGGGTTCTTTACGCTCACCGACGCGTGTATTCGCTTGGGCTCTCCTTTGTCACCTTACTTGCTGCACAGGACCTGGAGGGCGGGCAGTATGGGCAGAGCGTGGGGCATTGAAGGCTGGAGATGTTGGCAGGCTGCGTCCCCACCAGCTGCGTCTTGACAGCAGCTCCTTTAAGATTGTGGGTCTGTGTTCCCTCTTTTCAGCCAGGACGAGGAGTACTGAGCTCTGTCACTGACTGCTCCCTGTCTGCTGTCATTTAGTCCACCTGTCAGCCTCGAGCAGGGTTGATCTTTCCGGAACATAATGTCCTGTTGTTTATGGCAGTTAAAGTTCACCCTGATAAGGTCGGACACCTAGACTACGAGATGCTGTTTGAATGGGTCATGTACTCGGCCCTGGAAGTATAATGTCCGTGTGTGAACAAGCATTTTGTGTCATCTCAGAGTTGTGGAGCCAGCCAGGTTCTAGTTGGCGGTCTCCCCTCCTCCCAGGTCTATCCTCTGAGCTGTCCTCAGCGCTGTCCAGGCAGCAGCTGGGACAGAGGGACTTTGTGGGGAGCCTCCCACGCCTCGCACACCTCGCACAGCGGCATGCCTCACATACCTGCACGCCTCGCACACCTGCACGCCTTGCACAGCGGCATGCCTCACACACCTGCACGCCTTGCATAACGGCACACCTGCACACCTCGCACACCTGCACGCCTCGCACACCTGCACGTCTCACACACCTGCACACCTGCATACCTTGCACACCTGCATACCTTGCACGCCTCGCACACCTGGACACCTGCACGTCTCGCACACCTGCACTCTTGCACACGAATTCAGGCTCCTTCCTACTGCCCACTGAGCTTTGCTCCTCTCGCCTCTGTACCTCAGCATCGCCCCCCCCTCAGTAACAAGTGAGAACTAACAGCTGCCCCAGGTGCCTGCCTGGGAAACCCCGCGTCTCTTCGGAGGCTTTGCTCACTGGTACTTTTCACTAAGGCCCCTCTGTGACTGTTTAAAACTGCAGGCGCCTTCCTTAGCCAAGTGTGCATTCCCATCACACTTCCGTCTTCCGAGGCCACATACTGCCTCCTCTGTTGGGTTAATATTGTCGGTGTCCTCTCGGGGACAGCGTCTAACCCTTAGCCACCACGCAGCAAATGGTTGAGGGGTTGTGTTCTCTTCACTATAATATATTACAGGTTTTAATTATAATTTAATTTCAAATTTTATTTTAGGAAAGTTATTCTAGAGATTCAAAGTATTTGTCATGCCATGAAATAAATATAATTGGTTAGGAAACAATGTATATTAAAAATAGATTGAAGTGCTTTAAAACACATTTCTATTACAAGTGGAACTTTCATGTCTAGATTTGATTTTCAGTTTAAAACTGACATAATCAAATGGAATTGTATTGAGGAAGTGTCCCTTGCTGACACACGTGGCCCAGATGCTCAGCTCTCCGCAGCCAGGGAGTTGCTGGGAGGCGGGAAGGCGTTGTGCTCTGTGCTCTGTGCCTTTGCTCTGTTTCCCGTTGGCTCTAAGCACCCTGGGGTCTGCCAGTGGGTGTATTAATACCTGCTGTGGAAACAGTGAGAGCACCTCTGTCTGCTGAGAGGGTTGTGTTGTGCAAGCAGTCGCAGTGCCCCTAGAGGCTATATGGTGGAATTGCACAGTCCTCCTTTTTTTAGAAACCCTGAGGCACGTTTTACACACAGGCCATGCATTACCCAGAAACCCCTTCACAGTGCTTACATGTCCCGGTTTCATAGCTGATCTTCAGTGTGCCTCTGACTGTTTCAGGCAATGCCAGTCCTCGCTACATTCGCTGCACGACCTACTGCTTCCCGTGCACGGCAGACATGGCCAAGCAGGCTCAGATCCCCTTGGCCGCCGTCATCATGCCCTTCGCCACAGTGCCTTCCAACGAGGTAAGAGTGATGAAGCAGCAGCGCAGTTACCTGCCAGTTCCAGTGTTCTGCCTGCAGCATTGTTTTCTTAGACAGTATTTTGTATTGGAAACAGAAAACTGGAACATGTATAGTGCAAAAACATGTCGTCATTCAACCCGTTATTCGTTAGGAAAACAAAAATCTGACAAGCTGCGTTTTGGGACATCCTGTATACCAAGCACTGGTGGCCCGGGTCACTTTCTGGCCTGTTGGAACGATGCACGTGAATACCACACCCGTCTGTGAGGCCCTTAGTCCCCAGTTCAGGGCCGGTCTCTGCGTGTTCTGGGGAGGAGATAATAGAGCCCAAGGTCCTGTTTTACTGCACCTGCTTTACCAGTTCCTGGGCCAAATACCCAGCAGTGCTACTCAGTCCGCGTGATTGGGAAGCATGAGCACATACATCTGCATGCTTCACCTTGGAAGGGTGTCCTCAGTACATGGGCAAGTGGGGGAAGGACAAAAGGGGGGCTATTTAAAGTTCCTATTCTAGGGCGCTGTTAGTGGGCCTTGTGGTCCGCACATCCTTCTCCACGGCTGCCATCCCTCCGGCTGTGCCCCCGATGGATGCCCACCTGCACACAGAGGCACGGGCCCTGGAGCAGAGCTGGTGTTGGGGCGGGGGGTGGTGGTGAGAACAGCCGTACTTCCAGCTGGAGCAGTGGTCCCCTAAGCCAGGCTGAAACCAGGCTCCTTTTGCTGCGCTAAAGGCAGGGGCCTCGGATTCTCTTCCTATTTTAAACCTCCACTTGGCCGTAATGGTCCTTGGAGGCCGGTTGATCTAATGTGCACGCAGCAGCACCTGAACAAGGGGCGGGGCATCTGTGAGAGAGAAGATTCGTACCTGTCTTGGGGCCATGCCAGCTGGTGTGGGGGGGGTGTGGCATGGGGAAGGGAGGTGGGGCCTGCTTATGTCACTTTAGTGAAGAAAGAGAAGTGAGACGGGACCCATATGGACATGGATTTCTTCTCCTTTAGGATGTCCACGCGCTTTCCTGTGAGTGTGGGAGTACTGCTCTCTCTCCTTTTGGGGAGTCGAGTGGAATGGGTGTGCATAGGGCAGAGAGGAGGCATCGGGCTGTTCCTAGAAGCCAGTCTTCCGTGCAGAAGTACACTCAGGACTGATGGCCCCAGAAACGTAATGCCGTGCTCCTCAACTCTTTAGAATCACTGCGCTGGGCAGGGAAAATGGCCTGTGCTGTGCCAGCCAAGAGCTGCTCCCAAGGTTCCCCGTGCACATTCAGCTGGACTGGTTTGACCACATACTGATCCATTTGCCCACAGTCCATCTTTTTGCGATGTGTTTCAAAGTAGACTGCAGATCTCAGTGCCCTTCCCTCTAAGTACTCCAGCAGGCACACCACAACCAGAGGTTAACATTTGCTTACAGATTACTCTTCCTTCTGAGGCACAGTTCATTTACAGTGAAAGGCACATATCTTAAGTAAATGTGTCCCTGATCTCTGGCAGATGCATGCACTTGTGCAAGCCAAGCCCTGTTCAGATGTGCAATGCCACTGTTACCCTCCCACAGCCCCTCCTTAAAGCCATTGTTCTGATTTGTCCCCCAGGTCGGTGTTCCTAGTTCAGGCCCCACCCAGAGCATGCACTCCACGTAAGTCTCCTCACTCAGCAGCTGAGGAGGGAGCATGGTGGCGTGCAGTGGTGGCCGTCCCTTCTTCATTGTTGACAAGTGTTTCACTGTGTGGCTGTCCCGGCTTATCCATGCTCACAGACACCTGGGCTGTTATGAATGAAGTCTCTGTCTCTGTTCTTGTGCAAGTCTTCCTGTGGACACACACCATTTCTCTCCGGTTGGTGCCTGCGAGTAGATTGCTGGCTCATGGTACATGATTATTCACTTCTAGCATTTTCCAAAGTGGCTGCACCACTTACAGTTCAAATAGCATTTTAATTTGTTGTTCTTTGCAGTAAATGACTTGCTTATTTTTATGTCTAGTGAAACGTTAGGACTTCATTCCTTAACGGACTAATATTGCCATCATTATGGCAATTTAGAAAGACATCCTTCAAGACTTCCTGACTTGGCATTGAGCTAAAGGATTTACTTAGTACATTACACTTTTCTTTTTAAAGTTTTGGTTCTTATTTAATGGAACCTTTTAAAGCATGCCGCTGTGCTAGCAACGGCCTATAGAAATACACCTCACCCAACAGTTATGATCCGAGAATGTGCCCTGCAAGCATTGCTTTGGAGATGTGTGCTATTGCTAAGCGCATCCCTGTGTCTTCGTGGCTTAATATTTCATTTTCCAGAAATGTTAATTTTTTTGGTGTGTGTTTTAAGTGAAACTCATGCCCACATTCAATATAATTAACCATGAGATACTTATTCCGCATCACTAACCAGCTAGCTGAGAAGCTCCTGTGTTTTGTAACCGTGACTTTATTTCCGAGGCTTATTTTAAGAACTGAGGTAGAAATGGTATAGATTGCCAGTGCAGAGGAGTGAAGATTATACTTCATTTAGTTGTGCGTTTTCTTTAAGATGGGAAATCGTTGCATTTTGGACAATTGCATACATCTAACTATACATGGAATTGAGTAATAACGCCTATAAACCAGATGGCAGAGCTTCACTCCATCTGTGACTGGATTTGGGATGTCTGTGTATGTATTTTTAGATTACAGATGGACATCACTGTCCAAGTAGTTTCCGTTCACATGGAATTAGGTTATTGCCGATGCACTTCACCTGAGACTTGCAGTTTCTCTTGGCGTCTGGTCCCTTGCTCGCGCTCTGCAAGGCACCAGCCTTGATGTTGGAGTGCTCCTCTTGCCCGGGAACTGGGAAGTGGGCAGGTGCTTCCCCATGTGAGAAAGCTCTGCTGAGGGGCCCTCGGCTTGAGTTTAGGTGCAGGCAAGTCCCTCAGTCACAACTTAACGAACATTGTCCTGTTAGGAGTGCTGTTTAAATTCTTTATCCTCAGTGATTGTTCCTGTTCTGATAGAATCAGTAGCTATGAGGATGATACCATTGGGAGGAAAAAGGAATGATGTCAAAGAACTGGCTGATGGGGTTGACAAAAAGGCCAGGGCTGTCCGAGAATAAACCCATCCCTGCTCATCACGCCAGGGTGGGCTTCCTGCCCTCCGTCACCTGGAGCGGGGCTTGCTCGTGCCTCACTCCTGGCCAGGCCTGCTGGACGGGCTAGCCTGGTTCTGCAGAGCTCACGCCGTGGGTCACGCTCCACAGGAACGAAATGCTGCCGCACTATAGGGTTTGTCTATATCCTTCATCCTCCTCTTAGGGAGATGGCAGTTTGTGAAGTCATGTTAACGGTCTTATAGAGGTAGCGACTGTACGGCTGGCGAGTATATGCTGCTGCTGGCACTCAAAGTCCAGTCCAAGCCCCTGACACGTCGGCTTAAATGAGCTGGTTGGGCTTTTATCTGGATAAACATGTGGGATGGTGGTCCTTCTGTTGGCAGTGGTTCCAGCAGTGGGCCTCTTGCTCTGGCAGGCTTGCGAGCTGTCTCCCAGTGTCCCTCCTACACCTCCTGGAAGTCCTTAGACTCCAGGCTACTGCGCAGTCCTGGAGGCCAAAGAGCATCAGAACCTGCTAGTGGCTGGGCACGCAGGGGGCTGGGCATTCAGGAGGCTGGGCACGTAGCGGGCTGCGCACGCAGGGGGCTGCGCACGCAGTAGGTAGAGGTCCTATTGGAGTAAATGCACTCATCAGGGCCACAGAGACATTTAAGTGGTAAAGACAAGTCAAACTACAGAACGCTGGCTGATCCCATGGGGTTCAGGCCTCTTAACTAGTGTTTCCAGCACAGGAAGTCTTCATTGCTAACCTCCTTGGCAGCCGTGGTCTGTTGGTAAGCAGGCTGCTGATGAAGTAAACATCTTTACCATTTGGGCTATCTTGTTTCATACTTTACGTGACCACAGACACAACTGTTCACCTCTTCGTGGGCAAAGAAAAAATTACTGGAGAGATCCCAGGTGTATTCAACCACATATGAACGAGAGGTTACATTCATCATAAAGAGCAGAACAGCACAGCAGAAAGGAAGAAGGTTTGAGCGTATAGAGATATTTCAGAAACCCATAGAACTGACCACTTCCTCCAAAGCACAGGAGTAGCAAGGGGACATGGGATCAGAGCCAGGAGGCGACTCTAGTCAGGTCCTCACTGTGCCTCCGCCGTGGCCTCGGCCGCCATTGCCCAGGGAGGACTCTGGCTCTGATGTCCTATAACCTAGGAGTCATACAGGCCTGCTGCCTACCCTCCGTCTTCACTCTTTATTGGCAAACAGCAGGGAGGATAGGTACTCATCACAGATCCTTTATGTTATTATTGCACAACCCAAGCAAAGTCATTCTATCTCTGCTATACTTGTAGTGTAAGAAATCCTGAGTGGCCCAGCGGTGTGGCCCAGTGGTTGAGCACTGACCTATGAACCAGGAGGTCACAGTTTGATTCCCAGTCAGGGCTCAATTCCCAATGTGGGGAGTGCAGGAGGCAGCCAATCCATGATTCTCTCTCATCATTGATGTTTCTCTCTCTCTCCCTCTCCTTCCTCTCTGAAGTCAATAAAAATACTTTAAAAAAGAACCCCCAAGTGTGTTATCCATGCACAGAGCACATGCAGGTGTGAGACTGTGCATGTGTACATGTAGCTCATGTTTCGCCTTCGTGACACGTGTGCTCTGAGATGAGCTGATTGCTGCATGACACTCTGTCCTGTAAAGAACTTACAGGAGACGTAACTCAAATTGTTTTTAAGTCACAGCTTCAAAGCCCAGTTGAGTCTGCCTTTGATACACAATGTCTGCTTGACGCACTGCTGTGAAGGCATTGCCATAATAGCTGGGAGAAAAAATGCTTGCATTTGAATAGAAGTAGGGTTTGAATATCATACTTAGTTCCTTTAGAGACTGCTGTACCCCTTAAGGGCGTGGTCGCTGTTTGTGCTGCTGTGAAAAGCCCTGGGGGAAGGCTGGTGCCAGAGCTGAATGGTGTCCCTTTTCCAATGGGGTTAATGGCAGGTGTGCAGGGACAGCCCCATCTGTCAGGGCAAAGGTCATTAGAATCCAATTTTAAGTGAGTTGATTTATTTTTATGTATATTTTTATTGATTTCAGAGAGGAAGGGAGAGGGAGAGAGATAGAAGCATCAGTGATGAGAGAGAATCATTGATCGACTGCCTCTGCACGCCCCACACTGGGCATTGAGCCTGCAACCCAGGCATGTGCCCTGACCGGGAATTGAACCCTGGACCCTTCGGTCCACAGGCTGACGCTCTGTCCACTGAGCCAAACCCACTAGGGCAGTGGTCGGCAAACTCATTAGTCAACAGAGCCTAATATCAATAGTACAACAACTGAAATTTCTTTTGAGAGCCAAATTTTTTAAACTTAAACTTCTTCTAACGCCACTTCTTCAAAATAGACTCACCCAGGCCATGGTATTTTGTGGAAGAGCCACACTCAAGGGGCCAAAGAGCCGCATGTGGCTTGCGAGCCGCAGTTTGCCGACCACTGCGCTAGGGCTTAAGTTACACATTAGAAGCTAAATGCACCAAGCTTACATGACGTTATTCTTGTAAATCTTTATTTTTGTTAGATGGAGAATAGCTTCAGGAGAAACAAGAATAAAAAAGGAAACCTCTGCCTCAATTTAATTTAAGCAACTGCAGGTGGGTGTGTGGCATCCCTGGCGCAGCATGGACCAGCCTCCCTGGGCAGGCGCCACAGCAGCGAGGGGCCGCATCAGCGAGGGGCCACATCAGCGAGGGTCCACATCAGCGAGGGGCCGCAGGGAGGTGACACTTCACAGCTTCTTGCTGTCATGCTGTCATGCCATCAGCTGTAAGGCCCGTGTTTCTCACTAAGAGAAAACTACATGTACACATGCACAGTCTTGCTTTTAGTCTAAGACAGGAAGATGTCTTATTAGCAGTAACTTCCTTAGCATTATGTCATGTCCTACTGGAAGCTAGGGTGGTGTTTCTTATAATTAATGGACATTTAGAACCCAGGAAATACACTTTTTATACCCTGCTTCATGATTGCCAACTTAAGTCAATTTGGTGGATATTTAGGTAATACAAGGGCTTCAAGTGCGTGTAATTGATGTGTCCCCTTAGTGATCAAGTGTGAGGTAGTCAAATGCTGTAGAGATTAAAGGTTTCCTAGGTATCAGGTTCTCACTGAGTAAAAGCTAAAGAGGTTCATCAGCCTTACTTGCAAGAAGGAAGGGGGGCATAGGGGAAGGGAGGGGGAGAAGAAAGGCCTGTGCAGCCTTAGCTTGCAGTGGTGTCCCCAGTGTGGGTGTGGCAGGTGTGCCTGATGCGGCAGAGAGAAGGGTGGTTTGTCCGGGTTCAGCTGGGTGGGAGGGCAGGCAGCGGGGCAGGATCTGATGAGATGGGGACTGTGCAGAGGGTGCTGCCTTCCAGCAGTGCCCCCTCGGCAACGTCACCTCACATTCTGAGCCTCATTTCTCTCGTAAATAAAATTATAACATCACTAAATTAAAAAACTGTTTAAAAATAAAATAAGCTGGTATAGAAATGATACTCTTACTATCCTCTTAATCATTATTACGTTTATTAGCTATACAATTTTTAATTCCTCCATAAAACTTTATTTAACCCAGCAATCATTGATTTTGGGTGTCTACTATGTACAAGAAGGAGAAGTATGAAAACCACAGTCATTCACATGAATGTGTATACATTTAATGGGACGCTAACCTACTCTCTTGGTGATGCCAGCAGCTGCCTAACTCACGTAAGGAGGTGGTGGAAACTGATGCACATGCCACGCTTGACATCCTATGTTAGCAGAAAGAGTTAGCCACTCATTCACATTTTAAAAAAACTGGCATGGTATCTGTGTTTCCATACTGTATCACTAGTTTCTGTTTTTGTTATTCAAATGATAAGCACCCACTTTTATATAAACACTAGTGGCCTGGTGCACGGATTTGTGCACATTGAAAGAAAATTAATTAGAAGAAAGGTTCATGTGGTAATTATGTTACTGCAAAAATTACATGTCAAAATAGTATATATAATATGTATAATAATAAAAGCGTAATATGCTATAATTAGATCAGATAGCTGAATGACCTTCTGAACGACCTTTCGAACGAATCCAGGGCTGTAAGGGCCAAGCCCTTTGCACGAATTTTGTGCATCGGGCCCCTAGTAATAGTATAAAATTAAAACACGTGTGCGATTGGCGCCAGAGCGCTTTATATGTATCACGTGTGTGTGAGTTTATTTTAAATTGCCAGTGCACTCCATATGTATCGGCTGGTCAGTCAGATGGTCGATGAATAAATTGCAATGTGGTTCATACTGAATGTCAACAAAAGCAACCAAATTCACGATTGACAATGACAGATCGAAAACACACGCATGATTGGCACCTGCAAGAGCTTTACATGTATCACGCATGCGTGAGTCAGCGTTTATTTTTAAATTGCCAGTGTGCGTCATATGTACTGGTTGGTCGGATGAATGGACGGATGGCCAGTCACTTAGCCTTTTATATATAGAAATTGTACAGCTGTTGTGGTTTCATTTGGTCTTCATGGGCCTTGGTGGAAGAATTACCCACACACTGTCCTGTCCTATTAGCCTAGTTCAGTGGTCGGCAAACTGCGGCTCGTGAGCCACATGCGGCTCGTGAGCCGTTGTTTGCTGCTCTTTGTTGACTAATGAGTTTGCCGACCACTGGCCTAGTTGATTCCTATTCAACCTTTAGAATTTAGTCCAAGGTCACGTCCTAGGAGAGCTTTGCCACGCACCTCACAGCGCATCCCTCAGCTCCCGGACACCCCATCATAGTTGGCAGTTTTGTGTTTGTGCATTTGATTGTGTGTTTCTCCCACTCGATCCTATGAGGGTAAAACACCTATTGCTTCCCAAGACCTTCATCAGCTCTTGGGCATTTCTGCGCCAGATAAACTTTTGATACTTTCATGGCACAATACCATTTATGTGTGGAAGCAAACAAGGATTTTGAGGACAAGTAATGTGATGAGATTCTCACCATAGGGATCTATGCGCAAACATTTATTGAGCATCTACTTTCAGTTTATTTTGATCATATGATATTTGTGTTTCTCTAATGCTATTTGATCTGAATGAGTTACACAGTCAGCAAGGGAACTGGCCACCCAGAGCCAACCTGAGCCAGGACCTGCATTTCTGAGTCATCTCCATTCAGGCATCTGTCATTTATTTCAATTTCCAAGTTGTAGATCAAAGAAAATATTTTATTTTCTACACATAGGCTCTTATGGAAAATAGCCTTTGGGGGCCTCACTGCCAGACAGACAGCTGTAACTAGGGCAACAGTTACTTAAAGAATTTCCTAGACAGTAAGATTCTGCATATGTTTGTTTCTTTCAATATCATCACACTATAACTGTGAAGATATATGCATGTTATAAGAGAGAAAGTGGGAAAGGATATGTAAACATACATATAAAACAAGATTAAAATCTTTGAAATGTTATTCATTATTTTGAAAAATAAGGTCATCACTGGCTTTCTTGAACAGTATTTCTGCAAAATGCAGGTAAAACAGAAGAGTCGTCGTTGTGAAATCTAGTGTGTGTAGCTCATGGAACTCGTCCACACAAAGATCACGTCCTTTAGCCTGAGTGGAGCCGTTTTGTTGGTGGGTTGGAGTATATCATAGACTGGAACATGGGGACGAGATTTCAGTTTCCGCCCTCTGTTGTCTTATATGCTTTAAAAAGTTTCGAAAAACTATTTACTTCAAACATATAATCTTGTCAACATTTCTAATTTCTTAAAGAAAAAGGATAGAAAATGTGTATTTGCTCATACATATCAACTTTTATTATTTTTTGATAGATTAAGAAGTCATCTTCCCTTCTAGCTCACTACTGATATATAGTAACATATAAATGTTTTCATTTCCCCAGATGCCGTTGCATTGGGCACACTTCTTTTTTTAATTAAATTTCTTTCTTCAACTTTTTTTGACCCTATTTTTGAGTCTTTCCTCCAAATGGCTTTTGGTTATTTGCTCAAAGCAAATTAAATCACAGAAGGTGATTTGCTGTCACTTGGAGAGGCCACCCCAGAGACAGTGGCCAGCCAGTGGCTCAGGGACAGCAGGGGCCTGCAGGTCAGAGGCTGGCTCCTACCCCAGACCAGCTTAGGAAAAGCTGCAGATGTTTTGCATAAATGTGGAGCTTCCCTAGGTGTCAGCTCTGAAAGGAAATGGTAGTGGGATGTTTCTGTTATACTTATTTATAGAATCAGTGTTATAATTGTGTGCTCACACCTGGATTTAGGGATGTTTGAAATCGTCTCACACACCGTAACTTGGGCAATGCCCAGTTTATGTGGACGAGTCCTCCAATTATGTATTCTGTTGTCTCCAACAAGGACTTACTTCAGCAAGTACTTACAGCTCCCTCACTAGGCGCCATGGCTGTCTGGGTACCGAGACGTGTCAGTGAGCAAAGACGAGCTCCCTGCCTCCTTCTTCCCTCCTTCCTCTGGAGCTCGCATTCTAACAGGAAGGGGCAAGACAGTGAGCCTGGCAAGGAGAGGATGATCTGTGTGAGGAGGTAGGAAAGAGCGGTACGGCGGGCTGTGAGCTGCAAGGGAGGGTGCGCAGGTCCCAGGTTAAACCGGGTGGGGGTAGCCTGATTGCGAAGGTGTCCTTTACTTATTTATTTAACAAGGTAACCATTTTATTTTTTCCCTTTTTTAAAATTTATTTTTTTAATCTTTATTGTTGAAAGTTTTTTTTTAAATAAATCTTTATTGTTCAGATTATTACAGGTGTTCCTCTTTTTTTTTTTCCCCATAGCTCCCCTCCACCGGATTCCCCACCCCACCCCATGCCCTTACCCCCGCCACTGTCTTCATCCATAGGAGTTAAGATTTTTGTCCAATCTCTTCCCACACCCCTCACACCTGCTTCCCCTGAGAATCGTCAGTCCACTCCCTTTCTATGTCCCTGATTCTATTATATTCACCAGTCCATTCTGTTCTTCAGATTTTTTATTCACTTGATTTTTAGATTCACTTGTTGGTAGGCATGTATTTGATGTCATTTTGTTGTTCATAATTTTTATCTTTACCTTTTTCTTCTTCTTCCTCTTCTTAAAGAATACCTTTCAGCATTTCATTTAATCCTGGTTTGGTGGCGATGAACTCCTTTAGCTTTTTCTTGTCTGTGAAGCTCTTTATCTGACCTTCAACTCTGAATGATAGCTTTGCTGGGTAGAGTAATCTTGGTTGTAGGTTCTTGCTGTTCATCACTTTGAATATTTCTTGCCACTCCCTTCTGGCCTGCATAGTTTCTGCTGAGAAATCAGCTGACAGTCGTATGGGTACTCCCTTGTAGGTAATTAACTGTTTTTCTCTTGCTGCTTTTAATATTCTCTCTTTGTCTTTTGCCCTTGGCATTTTAATTATGATGTGTCTTGGTGTGGTCCTCTTTGGATTCCTCTTGTATGGGGTTCTGTGCGCTTCCTGAACTTGTAAGTCTATTTCTTTCACCAGGTAGGGAAAGTTTTCTGTCATTATTTCTTCAAATAGGTTTTCAATATTTTGCTCTCTCCCTTCTTCTGGCACCCCAAAAATTTGGATGTTGGTTCGCTTAAAGTTGTCCCAGAGGCTCCTTACACTATCTTCATATTTTTGGATTCTTTTTTCTTTTTGTTTTTCTAGTTGGATGTTTTTTGATTCCACATATTTCAGATCTTTGTTTTGATTCTTGGGGTACGTTGATCTACAGTTGAGTTTCTGTATATTCTTTATTTCAGACAGTGTATGCTGATCCTTTTCCATTTTTTTGGCATTCTCATTAATATCCTTAAAGGTCTCATCAAGTTTCTCAGCGGTTTTAAGAAGATTCTTGAGTAACCTTATAAATGTGGTTCTGAACTCTGTGTCATCCATTAGTTTGCTTTCCTCCGTTTCTTTCATTCGTGACATGTTTCTTTGTCTCCACATTTTGGCTGCTTCCCTGTGTTGATGGAGTAGCTTTGTGTGGTAGGTGATCTATAGGGGGCAGTAGCTCAGCCTCCTCAATCACATGAGGTGGATGCTCTTGGTACACCTCTTTGTGGGCTGAGTGCAGAGTCTTGGTGTAGTTAAGCCTTAACTGCCGTTGGTACACTGGGAGGAATTGACCTCCAGGCCAATTAGCTGTGAGCACTCGCTGTGTCTATAATGGAAGAACTGCTGCGCTGAAGACACGCTTATGGAGCAGGACTTGTTTCAGTGGGGCTTTGGTGCTCACTGAGTCTGCCTCTTGAATGTGTCACTTATGGATGTGAGGAGTTGAAATCTGGTGTCTCACACTGACCACTAGGTACACTGGCTTCTGGATCTCCAATGGGGTGCAGGTCAGCTACTGTCTGAGGCCACCCAGCAGGGGCTACAGTGAGAGCTACAGTTTTCTCCTCTTTGCTTGGGGTTTGGAGGTTTTGGAGCTGTCTGACCCGGGCTGCAAGTTTGCTAGGTTAAGCTGTGATAGGGCAGGCCTTTCTTATGCTAAATCCGCTGCTTGGAGCTTGGGTGGGTTTGTAGGTTGTGCAGGGTGGTGTCGCAGGGTGACACTAGGCTAGGGCGTAGCAAACAGCAATGGCTGCTAGTTAGCCGGCTCTGAGTCCCCAACGGCATCCCCGAGTCCCGTGCCCTAGTGCAGTAAACAATTATTCCTGCGCGCAGCTCTGCAAGCAAGCCACCCTCACTGGCAGACAGTCCAGCTTCTCCCCGTAGGAGTTTGGGTCCCCCATATCTCCCCAGAGACTGGATTTCAGAGTAATCGGGGGCTTGTCTCCCTTCGGGCTGAAAAAAGCAATGCCTGCCACCAGCCTGGATCACGCGCCTCCGTACCTCAGCTTTTCAGCACTCATGCACATCTCAATGCTCTTTTCTCTTTCCTTCTACTTATAGAACTTCCACTCAGCCAGCTTTCCCGTGATTCTGGGTGATAGACGTTTTGTCTTTTAGTTGTAGTTTTGAAATTGTTGTGCAAGGCAGCAGTTTAGGTGTTTACCTACGCCGCCATCTTGGATTTTCTCCTATTGTTGAAAGTTTTACATATGTTCCCCCCTCCCCATTCTAGCGCACCCCTGCCCTCTGCCCCAGGCCCTCACCACCCTGTTGTCTGTGTCCATGCGTGATGCATATATGCATACAAGGTCTTTGGTTGATCTCTTCCCACCCACCCTGTCTTTCCTCTGAGATTCGACAGTCTTCCATGCTTCTACTAGTATGTCTCTGGATCTGTTTTGTTCTTCAGTTTATTTTGTTCATTGGATTCTACCTGAGTGAGATCATATGATATTTGTCTTTCTCTAATTGGCTTATTTCACTTAACATAATACTCTCCAGATCCCTCCATGCTGTCTCAAAGGGTAAGAGATCCTTCTTTTTTACTGCTGCATAGTATTCCATGGTGTAAATATACCACAGCTTTTTATCCACTCATTAAAATCTTAGAAGAAACCGTAGGCAGAAAAATTTCAGACATCTCTCGTAGCAATATGTTTATGGATACATCTCTTAGGGCAAGGGAAACAAAAGAGATGACAAACAAATGGGACCACAGCAAAATAAAAAGCTGCTGCACAGCAAAGGAAACCATCAACACAATGAAAAGGGAGTCCACTTAGGGGAGAACATATTTGGCAATGACACATCTAATAAATGGTTAATATCCAAAATATATAAGGAACTCATACAACTTAACAAAAGGAAGACAAACAATCCAATTAAAAATGGGCAAAGGACCTAAATAGACACTTCTCCAAAGTGGACATACAGATGGCCAAGAGACATAGAAAGAATGCTCGAAGTCACTGATCATCAGAGAGATGCAAATTAAAACGAAAATGAGGTGCCATCTCACATCAGTCAGAATGGCAACCATCAACAAATCTACAAATAACAAGTGCTGGCGAGGATGTGGAGAAAAGGGAGCCCTAGTGCACTGCTGGTGGGAATGCAGACTGGTGCAGCCACTATGGAAAACAGTATGGAGCTTCCTCAAAAAACTAAATATGGAACTGCTAGTGATCCCACTTCTAGGAATATGTCCTAAGAAACCCGAAGCACCAGTCAGACAGAACATGTGCACCCCTGTGTTCATAGCAGCACCATTTACAATAGTAAGAACGGGAACAGCCTGCGCCATCAGCAGAGAAGGTGCATTTAAGGCTGCATGGGACAGTTTCACAGGTGTTTTCACAGCCACTTACAGAAGGGAGATCGTGGAAGGAGATGTGGCTAGAGAATGAAAAGGATTTGCCTCCAGCTTGTTCTTCTTAACCCTTTCATCTTAAAGCATTTTCCAGCTTTTCCCCAATAAACAGAAAACCACCAGTTATCTTATTATGGGAGAAACAAGCTGGATTCACAGGGTGTTTAAGTGTAAAGTATATTTTCATCTTCTGTGAAACGCTTGGCATTCTTACAGCGATTAGCATGTCTTCTGCAAGTGGCCTGAGATTACACAGCAGAAGAGAATTCTCTCTTAGGGATGAAGATAAACTCTCTTAGTCAAGGCTGGAAAGAAATGTGGGACAATGTCTCTGTCACAGAATCCCTGGGGGGGCCCGTGGACTCTGGTTCCTGGCTGCTCGGCAGGAAGAGGGTGCTGGCTGGCCCCTGTAAGCTCCCTCACCTGGGAGAGTGGTCAGCACGGCCCCATCCAAACAGGCCACTCCTGGCTGAAGGCTCCCTGCTCCTGTGAGCGTGAGCGGGGGTCCCACAGGACGCCACTTCCTCAGGCTCAGCTCCCTTTGGCTGAGTCCACCCTCACCCACTGAGGAGGCCCTGGCCCTGTCTCCCTCCGCACACTTGCTCTTCCTTCATGAGAGGAGGCTCCACATCGCCCTTTGTCTGTGATTAGGGGTGAACTTATCGTATTGGGTTTTATCCGCCCAGACTGCGTCTGTTGTGATGAAGGAACTGGCAGGGACCCTCAACCCAACATGACTTCTGTATTTTCTTTCTTCCTCATGGATTTTTTGTCCGTGGCTGTCACCCTTTACCCAGGCGGAATCCCCTGGGAGCCTCCTCTTTTAGAATGTTCATCCCTCCCTCCCTCCCTCCCTCCCTCCTCTTGTTGTGCATTCAACAAATACTTATTCAGAGTTTACTCTGGGCTCAGTGGTTAGCCTGAAGCTTACTGTGCTTCATTTAAAAATTGTAACTAATATTTAAACATCTTTTGAGGGTTTTATTTTTGTGTTTTTTTTTTGTTTGTTTTTCAGAGAGGAACGGAGAGGGGGAGAGAGAGAGAAACATCAATGATGAGAATCGTTGATCAGCTGCCTCCTGCATGCCCCTACTGAGGTTTGAGTCCACAACCAAGGCATGTGCCCTTGACCGGAATCGAACCCGGGACCCTTTAGTTCGCAGGCCGACACTCTACCACTGGGCCAAACCAGCTAGGGCTTCAGTTTGTTTTTAAAGAGTTTTATGAATTGAATGAAATATAGGAGATGATGCAGCAAACAAATTCTAAAAACCCCTCACGGAGATGGTGAAATATATGGTAGAGTTTACTAATTAGTAAGAGGTTTCAGAACATCTATAAGTGGCCTGTAATTGTACCATTTTTCCCAAAGGCATTACTTTAGTGAAATGTGAAATCATTTATCTTGTGTCAAAATTGTTACCATGCAGTAAACCACTCACTTGAGGAGAAAGAGACAGAGACAGAGACCTGGCGGGTCAGGGCCACCAGCCACCGCTCACTGCCCTGCCTGGCTTAGGCTCTCTACGGAGCATGCAGCCTCCCTGCTCTCTCCTTCATCTCATGGACCAGCTTCCTGGCCACCATCACCTCCTCCTACCCTGCCCCCGCTTCTTCCTGCATCACCTGGCTCTGACTGATTGAAACTGTTTGTGTCTCTGTCCTTGGAAATATGACTTCTAGAAACCGCCGTCTCTTCCTTTAAAGAAGCCTCTATTGATGTGGTCTGGCTACAGCAAGAAGCCCTGGGCTCCAGCAGCAATGGATGGAAACATTCAGGTGCCACGAGCCCTCACAGCAGCAGAGGCTAAGTTTCTGGACATAAAACACAAAGCTTTAGAGTGACAAGGGCCAATTGAAAGCATCCTGGAAAAGTATAAATAGAGCCTTAGAATTAACCTAACACAGTGGTCGGCAAACTGGCTTGCGAGCCACATGCGGCTCTTTGGCCCCTTGAGTGTGGCTCTTCCACAAAATACCACGGCCTGGGATAGTCTATTTTGAAGAAGTGGCGTTAGAAGAAGTTTAAGTTTTAAAAATTGGGCTCTCAAAAGAAATTTCAATCGTTGTACTGTTGATATTTGGCTCTATTGACTAATGAGTTTGCCGACCACTGACCTAACACATTGAGTGTTTCATTGTCAGTCCCTGTTTCTTTTTAGAAGGTGGAGAACAGGATTTTAAAAAGGCATTTGGAAAATATTCTTCCATGCTGTACTTGTCATTTCAAAAAGTCGAACAAAACAGCAGGCCTGTGACCGCTGTGCAGGGAGCAGCCACGGCCTCCCTGTGGCTGTCTGTGGGCTGGCAGGTGTCAGTGAAGCTGAACGTGGGCGCTTGTGGGCTGCCCCTGCCCTCCCCCTGGAAATGTCCGTGGTCAGTGAGGTCCATGAGGTCCACGCCGACTCTTTCCCTTTCACTTCTGGGCATAATCCCGAGCGCACCCTGCTCCTCTGCCTCAGGCCTGAGCGTCTGAGGTTTTACGGGTGGAAGCTCAGCACAGGCCCTGGGCTCTGATCCTACTCCCCTCCATGTTTCCACTCGCCTCCAGCCCCCATGAGCCCAGGCTCTCGGAGCAGGTCCGGAGAAGCAGCCGCCCTCCAGCCCAGAACACTGCATGCAGAGCCTCAGCTGACGCCTGCTTGCGCTGCCACCCTTATCCAGCTGAGGACCCTGTCACGTGGGCAGGTCTTCTTACTGCCAGTCTGATTGGATTTAGGAGCCACAGTGGCCAAAAGCCCCCTCCCGTTGCCTACAGGGTCTGGCTGAGCCGCTCTGCAAGTGGGCTCCTGTGGGGACAACTCCCCATGGGCAGTTGCTCTGCTGGAGGCTGCGGGGGGGAGGGAGAGAAGAGGGAAAGGGAAGAGAAGTGTACATTAAAAATGCAGGATGTGGGTTTTTTCAGAATCAGTAAACAAGTGTGAAATCACCTGCTGTGATTTGGGGCTGCCCCTCCAGACAGGCCATGGTTTCCCTACATAAACTATTGTCAACGTTTTCTCCAAGACAAGTATAGCTCCTTAATTTTGTGATGGTAATAGCTGACATAAGTTCAGTTAAATGCTATTAGACATACATAAAACGAATATAGCATAGTTACCTTGAGTGTTTTATTACTGAGGAAAATTGTAAGGCTTTAATTTTTAGTTGTACAGCGCCACCTAGTGGATCTGTGTTCACCAGCTGTCCAGATCCTGGTATCTTCAGCTTTTAATATTTAGCTGCCTTTGCTGCTTATCCCTTCTCTAATATGTGGCAACACTTTTCTTAGTTACGCAGCTGCCCAGACAAAAAGAGGTTACACACCCTCCCTGGGGGTCCCTGCAGGGTTTGCTCATCGGCTTGGAGCACGGTGCTCGCTCTACGATCCGTCTGTGAGCATTGCCTTCTACGCTAGAGAGAACTTTACTCATGACGATTTCCCCAGTGCCCTCTCTACTTTGAGCTATGCTTCTGATTGCATCGTTGCCTGCTGGTTTGTTTAATGTCCTGGGCAGTAGGCCCAGTACCGACTGTACAAATGTAAGGTTGCCTGGGAGAATGGCAGGAAGACTTAGAAAACTGATACTATCAATAATGATAAAAGCGCAATATGCTAATTAGACTGGACAGCCGAATGACCTTCTGGACACAGCCGGGGCTGTGAGGGCTGAGCCCCTTGCACAAATTTCGTGCATCAGACCTCTAATATTAAAATAAGAAAACTTTCAAAATTGCATTAGTATTCCAAGAAGTTACTGATACGTATTGTTTGCTCTTTCACATGGAAAAAAGTAGCCAAAAGTGTTCTGTTCTGTTTTGTTTTGAAATCACTTATTTCATCTTCACACTGAGCCCATTTCTCAGTGAATTATATTCTCTCTTATGGCCTCAAATCCACTATGATTTTATTATACATGCACAAAAAGAAAGACACTTTATCCAGTTAGAGCATCTTAATTAAAATTAGTGCTGACACACAGTTGGCAGCCTTGGTAATCTAAAAACAAGCACAGGCCCAGAGACAGCGTGGCCCCTCCCGGCCCAGCTCCCCACCTGTCCACGCTGGGGGGGTGATTGCCATGGGGGTTTGGTCCAGTGTCCGCTCTTACCACTGAAATGAAGAGCAGAAAAGAAGGAGTAGGCAGGAAGGCACTAGAGGCCAAAGGTTTTAAGCACATTTATTTTTAAAAAATTATAAAATCTGAAAATATTCCGGAAGCAAATCTGACAATAATGTCCTTGGAAAGGAAAAGACCAACTTTTGGGGAGAATTTTTGGGGAAGTGTGATTTTTTACAAAAAGTGGTATACACTGAAGTGGAACTCAGAAGAGACGTGAGACTGGCTGTGTGAGCTCATGCTCACTGCTGGGGTCAGCGGCATCTGGAGACGGAGAAAACTCTACACAAGCAGGCGCAGCGCCCATCCTGGGCCCCCAGAAAATAGGCACTTGAAGAGCTTTTAACATTCCTGGCTGTCACTTCAGTGTCTGAAGACCTTCCTTACCTACCCATCATCTCGTTTCCCAGAGAGAAGGTCCAGAACGTGAGTGTGCTTGGAAGTCGGTGCAGTCGTCACTGGACTCGTTCCTGCCTGGACTTTCATTTCCAGGTCTGCAGCCAGCACCTGCCAGCACTGGGGTGTTTGGGTGTCAGTTGCAGACAGTTGCCTTTGAGTAAACCTTAGCAGCAAAAATAAGGTTAATTTTGCTCGCATTGCCTCTGCTTTGTCTAGCAAATAATTGCATCCTATGTTGTCCCTGAAGTCTCTCGGGGCATTGACGATAGCTTTCCAGTGCTTTAGAAAAAAAAGAATGAGAAGAGTAGACTTGACTTGAATGTGTGCAGATTGCAGACTTTATTCCCAACTGAACCCTGAAGGCGTGTCTGGTCCTGGAGGCGTGTTGCAGGGCAGGCAGCAGCCCGAGGACAGCTGATGGACTGGCTCTGACCTCCTGCTCTCCTCTCCCTCCGCTGCCTGAGGCTCTCTTGTACCTAAGCTTTTGTCTGCTCCCCTTCCTCCCCCCAATGACTTCTCACTGCCTGCCTCGAGGACAGACATTTACCACTTTAGGCTGTCACACAAAAAAGAGTATATAGGAAAGTGTCTTTATAAGTTACTATTGAATGTATAAGTGTACTTAAATCTGATTCCTAGAGTGTTTTAAAAATCTACTCAGCTTTTAACCATTAGATTCCATCAAAAATCTGAAAGATAGATTCCTTCCTTCCAGATCATTTTTACAATAACATTTTACAGTAACAAGTTAGCTAATTTAAGAATTTGTATGAATAAATGCCTCTAGAAACTCCAGCCTGTCATCTGTCATTAAATGCACTCTCCTGGCTGAGTGGTTCTGAGGAGGAAAGGTCTTCTGTATGATGGATAACATTCCCGCTTATCTAACAGTTCGTGCCAGCCATAGTGCTCTATACTGAACATGCGTTTTCCTTTTGTCCTCATCACAGCCCTACAGTGGGCACCAGGGTTCTGCCCATGCAGGGATCAGAAGAGATAAAGGAGAAAGTCCAATCCATTTCTCAGTTCCTCAGGCAAGCTGTGGGAGAGGGGCGTGAGAGGCAGAGGGAATGATCTGAACTTAACGTTTTCCCTTGATTCTTTCATGTATTCTACTAAATCTGTTTTTGTTTTTATTTTCTTGCTCTGAGACCTCATAACCTATTTTTGAACGAGCGCTCAGCAATGGGTTAGTTTCACATTGAACATCTGGGCAGGGGTAAATAGTACCTCTCGGTTTTCTGCGGTGAGCAGAAATGGCCTTCTGACCCCCACCCTGCCCCCATCCCCATCTGCCTCCTGCTCTTCAGGTCTCCACTAAAAGCAGTCTGCTTCTTATACTTCTTTTTCTTTAAAACACACACACACAAAACATATATGATGTGCCAAACCCTGCAATTCTCAAGCTTTCCCAGAAATGTCATCTTTAGGGGATTTATAACAAGAGCGGTCTGTGGTTTCAGTCTGAAGCCGGAAAAGCTTGAGAAGCAGGGCAGACTCCAAATGCTGAGCCTTTCCACTTGAGCTGTAAATAAAAGTCATGCAGTGGTTTCACACATGTTTACAAGGAAGAAGCCACTGGAATGTTTATTTTTCAGTTCTGGCAGAGCGTGCCCAGCCAGAGAAAGGAGTGTGTGAAGCATGTGGCCTGAGTGGCAGGCAATGGCCCCTTGCTGGGCTGATGAGCGCATGCAGAGAGTGCGTGTGGCCCAGGCACTGTGTGCAGGGCGGGGCACCTAAACAGCGCACAGCACAGCAGGGGCCTCCAGGGGCGACCCGACCTCCTGTGTGCGTATCAGTGCAAACAGCAGGAGATAATGCACGGGGTTGAGGATGTTTGTGACATAGTAGTGTTAGTACCCTCTTTCATTTCTGTCTCCACACAGGTAATCATATACCCACATATGTACATAGATACATGCATGTGCATGCATGCTTATAAAAGGCATTAATTTAATTTCTGTTGTGGTGGCACCTTGAATTCACGAGGTATCAGGAGAGGCACCTGACTGTCCCCTGCTCTTCTGTGGCGCCTAGAAAGGCCTCACCCACATGTGCTCTTTGACTTGCTCCCTGTAGACGCCCCTCTACCTGGTGAACCACGGAGAGGCAGGGCCTGTGCGCTGCAACCGCTGCAAAGCCTACATGTGCCCCTTCATGCAGTTCATCGAGGGCGGCCGGCACTTCCAGTGTGGCTTCTGCAGCTGCGTGAACGAAGGTTAGTGCCAGTGTGTGAACGAAAGTGAATTCTAGACCCGGTAGAAATTCCTGCACCATCCACCCCAACACCGCTCAGAGTCCTCCCCCAGCTAGGTGTCTCCTTCTCACTTGGCTAGGCTGAGATCGTTTCCCTTGTCCCGAATCTTTTCAGACATTGACCTTCCAAATTCCAAGATCATGTGTAATAGGAACCCTGCTAACTCACTTAAAAAGAAACGGTCACCATATAGCAGGGAAGGAGAACAATCAAGCTTCAGTGGTTATTTTTAAGTCCGATCTGTGCAGTCCCATTGCAGTCCACATGGTAGTTCATACGTGCAAGCAGTACTGAGCTGCTGGTTTTGAAATAAAAGGCACTGCCACCTCTGTGGGTTCACAGATGAGTCAGCCAGGCATTGTGGGGATCCTGGGCGCTTCTAGCCAGCGCTCTCAGCCAGCCCACCGTCTTGGCAGCAGGGCTCGCTTCCCAGATGCCAGGCCATATTTGTGCAGGCGCTTGGGGTGACTCCTGGCTGCTCTGGCTGCTGGATGACCTCCAGGCCCTTGCCAGAGCGAGCCCCTTAGCCATTCGAATCAAAGTCAGAGTCCTGGCTGAGATGGGAGTGTGCAGTCTCTCCCTAATACAGTCATCCTTGCCGCTCTGCGGCCCAAGCAGGAAGATGGCCATGCACACTCCCTGTCCACGCGGAGGCACCCTAGTTGCAGGGTAACAAATACCGTAGTTCACAGTCTAATCCAAATGACCACCGTGCTTCTGTTAGGTGTCCTGAAAATGGAAAGGCTGAGAAAAGCCAGCCTTGCTTTTTAGAAGGCAGTGAAGTACGGACAGCTAGACCTCGGCCGTGACCACTGAGGGCACAGTGGCTGCATCCTGTTTCTCTCCAGTGTCCCAGTCCCAAGTGTTCCTTGTCATCAGCAACTTGTAGGAGGTCAGGAGGGATTTTTTTAGAAAACCCTCATTCTTTCCAAGACATGCTTTTAGATAGTGGGTCTTCAGAATATATTACATTCTAGCTCAAAATACTTGTTTCCCCTCCTAACTCCGTTCCGCCCACCATAAATTTTGAGAACTTATTGCATTGTCTGTGTTATAAAAACAAAAGATTTCCTTTCCCATTTTGTTTTATTAGTCCCGCCATTCTACTTCCAGCATCTGGACCACGTCGGCCGGCGGCTGGACCACTGCGAGAGGCCGGAGCTGTCTCTAGGGTCCTACGAGTACGTGGCCACTCTGGATTACTGCAGAGTAAGTGTTCCCAGCACGCCAGTGTTCGCACGCAATGTCAAGTCCACGTGAGTGACCCACATGTGCGAAGAACTGACAAAGCATGCTGGTGCCATAGAGTGCAGGGGGCCTCGGCGCAGAGCAAGCCTCCGGGCTGGGAACACGAAGAGATAGCAACACATACTGCAATGGTCATTTTATAAAACGTGCCAGACACGGAAAGCAGTGACCTAATGCTATGTCCCCGCTAGGCAGAACGTGCGGGTCCTCAATGCCGCCTCCTTCTGATTGGCTTTGTCATCTCACGCCGTATGCCTCACTTTCCAGGCAAAAGCTCAGCAGGACGGGCTGCAGACCAGGGGTGTGTTTCTGTGCTCCCGTCAATGTCGCCACAAGAGCACGCCCTCAGAATACCCCGACTCTCAGCAGCTGGGGATCTTGGCCTTGACATGTGGCCAGGCGGCTCCCCCACTTCCTTAACCTAAAGCATTAAGTTGAGGGATGTAAGCTTCCTTATAAGACCACTAACTGCTGGGCCCAGACTACCACCCAGTGCTGTCCTCACTTGTACAGAACTCAACCCCCTCTCTGATCCGCCCCTGCTTTGAGGCTCTGTACTTTGTACAAGGTCATCCTTCTGTTAGAGCTGCCTGCCCCCCCACCGCCAGACTCCCGCTTACTCCTGAGCACCTGGCTGGGCTTCTGTTTACGTGGGTGTGTATGTGTGCGTCCACAACAACTTCCTCTGACGTCGTCATGGTGGCTGTTCACTAAATCTCCCATTGTTGCTGTTTTTTTTTTTCATAGAACTTGGTCCATATGTTTTAGCAGTTATTCCTGTGGATTTTAAATCTGCGTCTTCCGTCTTCATAGGTTCTGATCTCCCTGGGGACAGGAATCTTGTCCCAGCTAACTCTGTGGCCGGCCACGACATCTGGCACAGGCAGGCAGTGGACCAGGGTGTGTGGGATGAGTGAGTGAGTGAGTGAGTGAGTGAGCGAGCGAATGCGGGAATCTGCATGTGTGTGCCTATTCCCAGGACTGGCCGTATCCCTTCTCTAGGGCACAGGGATGGTGGCATCAGCATGGGTACCTTGCAGGGCTTGAAAGTTCTTGGTGACTTGAAGTCAGATTTCAGCGTATGGCTGAAGCTGCCACGTGTGCACCCGAAGAAGCAGGGCCCCGACCAACGCCCTCTCCCCTTGCAGAGAGGGCAGCGCTCAGGCCAGGCCGAGAAAGAGCCCCTGACCGGAGCCCTGCAGAGGGCTCGCAGGCCTGTCCCGCACTCAGTGCAAACACAAAGAACATTTTTCCAACTAGAAGCTTTTAAGCTGCTCGGACTTCAGCATATTTTTAATTTAACTTTTGCATTTGTTTTAGGGTTTTGTATGGGTTTGTTTTTCTACAGCACATAGAACTAGTTATAAAAGGTTAATGCTTTGTTAGTTTAAAATGTAACATTTGAACATAGTTTGGGGAATATAAGAACATTCTTGGTACAAATGCTTTATTTCAGGGAGAAAATGTGTCCTAAAGTATCAACTGCTTTGGGGCAGTTTGCTTGTTCGGATGCTGTTGACAGAAGAATTCTGGGCGAACATAAACGTTCTAATTAAATGTAATAAAGCTGTCAAAACCGGGGTGCAGAATTTACTCGCTGATCTTTGGAACCGTAGCATAAATCTAACTCTGAGTTCCCAGTTCTCTGCCAACAAAGCCACAGTATCTTGATTTTATGCTTTTTTAGTAGAAACTGAAGCAGAGAGCCAGATCTATTTCTGGGAACAAAAGTCTCAGTACTTCAACCTCTGTTATCTGGAGAGGCACTGGGAAATGTCCCAGATGTCTGACCAGTGGGAAATCTCCACCACAGGCAAGGAACCAAATAAAAGCTGTGCGTTTCGAAGAGGTTTTGTAAGCTTAATCTTCCTTTTATTATTCCTAGTGAGGCTCATAATAAAAGATGTATAAGTGTCTTCAAGTTTAATGATAGCTTCAATGTACATTAAGTATCACAATGAGTTGCTTTACAGATTTGGATGATGAGAAAGCTTATTTTATTTATGTGTATTTTTTAACATGTAGAACTTAAAGGTGAATTGCAAACTCACATTTTCCTATTCATTTTAGTTTAGTTAATACCAATGTGTACAGTTATTTAAGATTTACTACGTGTGACGCTGTGCTCAGGGCTCTCTGTTCTGTGTGACCTCCGTGTCACGGTGCACCCTGAGGTGAGCATAGCATTGCAGGGGAAACTGAGGCTTGGAGAGTTTAAGTACCAACGTGGGTCCCACATACAGAGAATGACGTGGCTGGACCACAGAGCCCTGTCCCCTCTCGGCTCTGCAGAGATGCAGATGGGTATTCACAGACCCACCACCAAGCACCTGCAGGAAAAGACCCCACACTGTCACGTGACTGACAGCTTTTAGAAGTTCACAGACAATACCTGCATATAAAGTATGCCTGAAATTAAAACTCTCATTCCAAACAAGCCTTTATTTCTAAATGAAAATATATTTCATCTTAGTTTTACTTCACTTTGTCATTCTTTTGGATGCCTAACACGCCCAAGGCACTTGGATCTATGCCTTGAGAGACCAAAACTAGCAAGATAATGAACCTGATCTCAAGGTACTCACTATGCATAGGCCTAGTCAACCCAGATGTAAGTGTAGCAGGTAGCATAGCCAGGTGCCTTAGGAACATGCACGCAGGAACGCAGAGTGGGAGGGCCAGGGAGGGCTAGGGAGGGACTTGAAGGAGTGGCGTGGAGCGGGTTGTGCCCTGACTGGGTGTGGCCACGTGCATATTCTCCGCTTTCTCTGCTTTCCTGGGGCTGGGAGGCACTGTGGGTGTGCCCAGGGGCCTAGGGTGGGACCTGGCGGAATTGGACAGTATATCCCCAAACTTGGGTGCTCCAAAACACAAAGTAAAATATTTTTAAAACACTTGGCCAAACAAAACACTTTTCTGGCCAGGTTCTTGGCCCAGGCCCCCGAGGCTGTGGCTTCTGGGTAGGAGGTGCTGTGAATGGCAAGCACTGAGATTGCTGGAGGAATGTGAGTGGGACAATGGCGAGGGAGCTGGGATGGACACACAGGTTCTCCTCTTATTGCCGCCTGGGTTTGGCCTCCCATCTCTGGCCTCTTCGTTTTTTATGCATGTGACAAGTGGCATCTACAATGCCAGCTACCGAAGGATTGTTACTTCGCTAGGCCATGAGCACAAGTGCAGGCAAGGAGGGAGCACCTCACCCTCCAGCCGCCCGCACACTCGTTCGCTGGTCACAGTACTGACCCTCGGTTTTGTGTCGTGCTCTCGGCCTGGGGCACGGTCAGCACCCACCTTAGGCAGCGGTGCTGCCACCTGCACTGAGCCTCCACAGGTGATGCTGGCAGCAGTCTCCACAGTGAGATGAGGGATTGGAGGTGGGAGGTGTTAGAAGTCAATGGGGTAGTCCAAGCAAAAGGAAGGAGGGCTATAGAGCAATTCCTCAAAAAGTGAAAAAGGGAACACCTGTGTGGCCCAGCAGTTCCGCACTGGGTGGAATCCCACAGTAACGAGAGCAGGATCTCCAGGAGGCACTGTGCACCCACGTTCATAGGCGGTGGAGCGCCCAGTGTCCATCGGTGGCGAATGGATGCACAGCACGTGTGACGCCCATACGATGGAATATCATTCTCCTTAAAAAGAGGAAACTCTGACACATGCTACAGCACAGATGAATGTTAAGGGCTTTGTACGAAGTGAAGTAAGCCAGTCACATCAAAGACAAATACTGTGTGATTCTACTGATGCACAGCACCAAGAGTAGATTCATAGAGGCAGGCCGTGGGAGGTAGGCTGCAGCCTGCCAGGGCCTGGAGGGAGGGGCGATGGGAGTGACTGTTGATGGCACAGGCTGTTCTGCAGGGTAAGGCCGTCTAGACTTGGGGGATGTGATGGCTGCACAGCGGTATGCATGCAGTTCACACCACTGACCTGTGACGGTGCGTCTCATGTCAGGTGCATTTTACCACAACCAAAGGTCATATAAAGGAGAGACAGTAAGGGTCTGTGTTTGGGGACTGGACTGGGAGCACAGAGGGCTTCCAGTGGATGGGTGTGGTGACCAGGGAGGTGACAGTTCCACGGAGAGAGATTGCAAGATGGTTTCAGATGATCACGTTCTGTAAGGTCTTACAGAAAAGACCAGGAGAGTGGGAGAGACATGGTATAGACGGCTAGAATCCGAGTGTCAGGTGCTGGGACTGACATGTGGCGCTGTGCTTTGGTGGATCAGATGCTGGTTTGGAGCTCAGAGGAGCCCTGATGAGAGAATATGGGGAGTCGCCTATATGGAGGTGCCAGTTCCAACTGAGTGAGTGAAAGTGGTGTCTGTGGTCGGGCGGTGGGAAGGGAGAGAAGAGGGGCTTCTTAGAGAAAGAGAAGGGAGTGAGAAACAGAAGCTACAGTCAGGAGAGCAGGAGAGGAGAGGACAGCATGGTGCTTTGGTCGCTACAACGTGAGTGCGGCCTGCCGAGCCTACAAGTGCAGATGCTCAGGAGGAGGCTGGATCTGTTCCAAGTCACTGTCGGGAAGCAGTGACCTTTGAGAGCTGTTTAGTACGGTGTCATGGCGTGCAGTGTCACAGAGTGGTATGTCACGGAGTGTGGTGTCGGGGTGTGGTGTCATGGAGTGTGGAGTACGATGTCACAGAGTGCGGTGTCACAGAGTGAGGTGTCACTGAGTGTTGTCATGGAGTGCGGTGTCATGGAGTGCGGTGTCATGGAGTGCTGTGCCGTGTCATGGAGTGAGGTGTCATGGTGTCACTGAGTGCGGCATCATGGAGTGAGGTGTCATGGAGTGCTGTGCTGTGTCATGGAGTGAGGTGTCATGGTGTCACTGAGTGCGGCATCATGGAGTGAGGTGTCATGGAGTGCGGTGTCATGGAGGGCGCTGTCACTGAGTGTGGTGTCGTTGAGTGCGGTGTCATGGAGTGCGGTGTCATAGAGGGCAGCAGCGTGGAATGCAGTGTCATGGAGTGCGGTGTCATTTACAGCCAGGTTTGTACCGAGGTCAGACATGAGCTTGGCTGGGCGAAGAATCTGGATCGAGTGGGTAGAGCAATGGGTTAAGAAAGCCAACGATGAAGTCCTTACAGCTTCTGGGCACGAGGTGACAGCTGGACGGGGAAGAGTAGGGATGGGGTGAAATGTGAAAGGAGCATTTTGAAAGAATTAGTCCGTGGGACTCAGTGATGGGAAGAAAGGGAACAGTTAGATCTGACCCCAAGGTTCAAGCCTTTGGGTTGGCGTGTGGTGATGTCATTGATAGAGAAAGAGGCATGGGAAGAGCATGTCATTTAGAGGGATGATGAATTAGCTCTGCACACACAGGGAACGAGCTACAGGAAGCTTTCTGTAGGAACGCGTACAGTGGCACCATGGAGATGCTGGGCCAGGCTGGGGCAGGGGGTGAGGATGAGAGCACACAGAATGGGAAGGCACATGTGGGTTGGCCACAAAGGCATTTTAGTTTAATTGATGGGAATGGTTGTTTTCATTCCATATCCATCAGCATAAGTCTATGTCCGAGTTAGAGTAGGTGGAACCAGGAGTGAGTGCAATAAATTGCTCATGTGAAGAGCAACAGATTCCATTCACTTGCTTGTTGGTCTGATTTTGGATATGCCAAAGGATGGAGGCTTTCAGGTTGATGATTTTTAAGTCCTGTAACTTTTTCCTTATTTATTGATTGATTGATTTTAGAGAGGAAAGGAGAGAGAGAAACGTTGATTTGTTGTTCCACATATTTCTGCATTCGTTGGTTGATTCTTATATGTGCCCTGACCTGGGGGAACCCGCAACCCTGGCAAATCCAGACAGTGCTCTAACCAGCAGAGCTACCCCACCAGGACCTTTTTCTCTTACTTCAAATGAAGAACTTTTACTAGAAGAATGTTGTATCTAGCCTCGTAGTGCTTATAGAATGAATCAGTAAGATAATCTATAATAATAAAAGCATAATATGCTAATTAGAGTGGACAACCTTCTGGACGTCCTTCTGGATAAAGCTGGGGCTGCAAGGGAAGCCCGGGTCCCAGGTGCCAGAGGGAAGCCAGTGCCAGCAGCTGGGGAAGGAAGGCCTACTCTTGCAAGAATTGCATGCATCAGGCCTCTAGTTTAGAGATATTATCATTAATTTTATAATTACAGCAAAGTACATTTTTTAGACATTTCTATTACTTATTTTAAAGTTAAAATGAAATTGGTCTTACCTCTTTATTTTGTTAGTGTGAGACACTGAAGTCATTTGCCTGTGGCTGTCTTTTCTAAATATTTGTGTAAGGTCCGCTGGCGAATCCCTTCCTCACTGTTTGACCCCGGCCAGCAGAGGGGCCACAGATCTCCGTGTGGCAGCTGCTTTGTGTTAAAGTGATTATTTTAAACAGAGAGAGAAAAGGCCACGTCGTCATGCTTTATCCTAAGTACGTTAGAAGTGGGAAGTATTTAACAATGTAGTTTAATTTTTTCAGTACAATTATATTTTAGTATGTAATTTCCTGTCTTTAACATTGAAATGGCTTATCAAGGAAGAGAGTTGAGAATAGTGATCTGAAGCTAATGGAGTTTTACTGCAGTTTCAAAGACAAGAACTAATTATGTGTCCTCTTTTCTGGCACCATTTGCGGGTTCATCTTCCCTACGGCAGGTTGTAAGTGAGCCCCCCAGCCTGCTCCCCTGGGCACTGGGAGCCATCAGGTCTGGGGCTCCCAGCAGGGACCCTCCCCAGCATGTGGGGCTGACTGGGTTGTGGCCTGGAGATAGCAGCCTTTGCGTTTATAGCCTCAAGACTGTGCTCGGTGGCTTATTCCCCATGAGTCCTAAGCAAAATGCCTGGTGGCCTGTGAGAGTGCTGTGTGATGTGACTGTGTGCACTCTCCTGATATAATCGGCTTCTGTCATTTGTCTGCTTCCTGTAGAAGAACAAGCCTCCCAACCCTCCCGCCTTCATCTTCATGATCGACGTGTCCTACAGTAACATCAAGAGCGGGCTGGTGCGGCTCATCTGCGAGGAGTTGAAGACCGTGCTGGAAAGGCTGCCCAGGTAGGCGCCTGGCCGCGCATGGAGTCAGGGTGCACAGGCTCGTGAGCTGTGGTGCGTGTAACCCTCCCATCTTTATCAGCGCGTGAGGGTCCTGTGCGCTGGGGAACGTGGGAGTGCGTCTGCTGCTCATTCTCCAGGCGTTGGTTTCCAGAGGAAACTGGTGGTTGCTGGGCGTGGCGAGAGCTCGGGGAGCCTGTGAAGGGATGTGGCCACCAGGTTCCCTCGCCCTCTGATGGACATATGGCTCTCCTGCCGCCACAGCTGTGTGCAGGGGAGCAGTGGCTGTTAGAGCATGCGGACTCGGCTCGGGTGGGACCAGCCTGGTGGGAGGCTCGGAGCAGGACAGCCTCCCATCACGTGTGGGAGACGCACTTCAGGGCACAGGCTGAGAGTCCACTTGCACCGCCTCAGCACCGCCCCCACCCTGGGGCACAAGCACCCAGTCTGGAAAGCAATGCTTGGGTTGGGTGCCTGCCGCCTCAGGGCCCCAGGTCCGCAGGCAGGCAGACGAGTGGGTAGACCAGGCTTGGGTAGAAGAGGCTTGTTCTTCTACAGGAGCAGGTTTGTTTGTATTCGTGACAATGAAGCCATAATATTCCTGAGGATGGTTTGGAGAAGCGGGGTGGTGAGGGGCTGTTTAAAAACAGTGAGGTGCTTTCAGCGGAACCCCAAAGGAAAGGGTGCTGAGAACGCCTGAAGGAGAGCGTAAGAGGCATGGCCGGTGTGCAGCCTCCGAGGGCTCGCTGAGCAGGATGCGTGGTCCCACGCCCTCCCCAGGCTGCCGGGTCTGGTCTGAGCTTCCAGCTGGGCCCGCGAAAGGAAGGGTGCTGACTCCTGGAAATGGCCTCGCTCCTTCCCTCTCCCTCTGTCCCCTCGAGCTGGGCATTTTCCTCATCACTGCGCCAGCCTTCCCTTTCCACACGGGGTGTGAGCTTACATGTCTCCATATGTGTGAATCCCACTCCCTCCACAGGTGTCACACAGCCTTTTGGCTCCAATGGGTGACCCTGGCAGAAGGCCGAGAAACAGTCATAGGGCCGCAGGGGTCCCTGTGCTTTGGACAGACTCCTCTTAAGAGTTTTCATTTAAACCAAATACCTTCTCTCCCTTGACCTTTCCAAACAGATCTGTGTTCCGTCTCCCCCGGATTTACTCTGCACCGTGTGTGTGTGTGTGTGTGTGTGTGTGTGTGTGTGTGTGTGTGTGTAGCTTTATCTTGTCTGTGGTAACATTGCCATCGGTGTGGCTGACTTCTTTGAGCCAAGCAGGCGATATGCAGATAGCCTTTTGACAGCACGGTACGTCTTGATCACTGTCTAAGGTATGTTAGTTGCTTAGCTGATCTTTAGAAAAGGCAAGGCCCCATTTCTTAAAAAATATATTTGTATTTATTTCAGAGAGGAAGGGAGAGGGAAAGAGATAGAAGCATCAATGATGAGAGAATCATGGATCGGCTGCCTCCTGCACACCCCCTACTGGGGATTGAATCTCAATCCAGGCGTCTACACGATGCTCAACCACTGAGCCACTCCAGCTGGGCACCCATTTTTTTACTATTTAACTCTGAATTTGCATCTTTGAAATTGCCAGGTCACCTGGCTTTTCTGTCTGACTTCTCTGGAATAGGAAAGATAAGCTTTGAAGTGTTCCACCTGTTGTGTCCATCACACTCTAGTTTTTTCCTGACTGTGTGTAATGCTACTGTAGCTAAAATGCTCCAAATGCTTGGTCTGGGAACGTTCTGGTTTGCGTGGTTCCTAGCATATTCAGTGTTGCTCTGTCATTGCTCCCACTGAAACAGTCAGGGCGAGCGCTGAGGGAGCTGGGAGTGGACACACTGAGCAGAACGTGTTGTTCGCATGAGTCCCTTATGTCTTATTACGCAGGGTGGCATTAATGTGAAGGACAGGCCGGGGTTTCGTGTTCTCTCGATATGATTTAACCAGGCAGTTATACTGTTACAAGGAAAATTTTAAGATAGTTCCCTGTTCTCAAATATAAAAAATATGTCCCTTAATAAAATGCCCTAACTGGTTTGGGCTCAGTGGATAGAGCGTCGGCTTGTGGACTGAAAGGTCCCAGGTTCAATTCCGGTCAAGGGCATATACCTGGGTTGCGGGCACATCCCCAGTAGGAGGTGTGCAGGAGGCAGCTGATTGATGTTTCTCTCTCATCGATGTTTCTAACTCTCTATCCATCTCCCTTCCTCTTTGTAAAAAAGCAATAAAATATATTTAAAAAAAATATATGTCCCCATGGAAATATGTACTAACACTTTGCAATAATGTGAGATGCTCTTTAAGGGAGGCCATGAACCCAGGATGCTTCTTTCCTATCACTTGCAAATGTCCAAATCCAATGGGAAAACCCACCCAGATTCTTGTGTGTCAGTTTTCTGCTTTATGTCTTCGTTGACTCCAAATTAGCCATTAAAAGAAAATAAATGACTTTTGTGATCTGCTGGACATTTTCTGCCTGATGTAATGGAAGGCTTGCTGGGAAATAGGCGTTACCCCGTGGTATGCTGGTAACCCAGCCGCAAACTTTAGTGAAACTATAAATCTAAAGCTCCTGATGGTCGTGTGCTCATGCCTGTGATGTAAACACCTCCCGCCGGGCTGATTGAAAGCCGAGGTGCCATCACGGCACTGAGCTGGGAGATGCGTGCAGCCAGGTCCAGTGCCTCACCATCAGGTGAGCACCCCCACAGAACCCTAACTCCCACTGGATCTGTGGGGCAGAGAGCACAGGCTTCCAGCCTGCCCTTCATTGGTTTACTGTCCAGGATTTATGAATGTTAACTGGAAGAGCCCAGTGGGAATGATTCGTAGGAGTTTACACGGGAACCGCATTCCAGTTGGTGCCACAGGGATGCCCACAGAGGAGGAAGGATCTGTGTTTGGCCTTGAAGAGGAACGTCTGTCAGTAGGACGGGAAGGGAAACGTGGACACAGTGGTTTGCACATGGAGCACAGTGTGGAGCACCAGGGGTGTGTGCACGCGTGTGCGTGTGTGTGTGTGTGTGCGCATGCAGACCCCAGAATGTAAACACCCAGTACTTTTGGAAGGGATTATGAGGCTCCACTTAACTGCCCACCATGGTCGAGGCCATGATGCCAAGAACAAACCCCTCAGTTAGCCAAGGCGAGGGAGAAGCAAAACAGGTTTGGGTCAGTAGCGTGTCACCCGCTGAAACGTCAGAGGAGCGAGAGGCCAGATGAGCCTGACCCTTCCATCCGTGCTCCCTCTCCTTCCTCCTGCGTGTCACTCTGTGCCATGCGCAGGTTCTGGCACTGAGCCAGCTGGCACGTCTGCATCAGGCCCCACAGCAAAGCCAGCTGCACTGAGGCCTGAGGGCCACAGAGCCGCCTGTGCCTGAGGCTGCAGGGACCCCTGGGCACTGCCAGGGCCACTCTGAAAGCTGGAGGGCGCCTTGGGGAAGAGACTCACGGACACACCTTCAGTGAACACGAAACTGCAGTCTAGACCACGCAATTCTGAACATACTTGGCATGGATTGAACGAGAACATTCACATCTTCATACTCCTGACAAGACTAAGGCTTTGTCTTGGAATTCCTCAAAAAAGTTACTGTTTGCTAAGTATTGGAGCTTTATCGTCTTGCTGTGACCGCCACAGTGGTCACCTGTTAGCTAGTGAGAATTAGCTAGTAGGTCGTCAGCCTGTATGTGTTACCTATTTCACATATTTAGACTATGGATGGTATGTGGCTCTCAGACCCGCCCACTGGCTGTGAGGTTCTCGAGGGGCAGGAGTCACATGAGGGACGGGTCACACGAGGGGCAGGGGTCACACGAGGGGCAGGGGCCACACAAGGGCAGGGCCCCTCCACCCGGGAAGAGCTATTTCTGTTGCAGCGCATCCTTCTCTGGCTTCCGATGCTCCATGTCTCGGACCAGACAGCGGCTCCAGGGGCTCTGCTTATAAGGAAAAGAGGGGCCTCACTTGTTTATAAAAACTTAGCGCTCTCTGTGGCTAAGAAAGGACTCGGACTCTGTCTCCCTCCCAGGGAAGAGCCAGATGTGCCTTCAGCCATCTGCATGGGCTTCATCACCTAAAACTTGGATTGAGAATAGGTATAAGAAGAAGTATGAGATTGAAGAAATCCGAGCATTTTTTAAAAAATATATTTTATTGATTTTTTACAGAGAGGAAGGAAGAGGGATAGAGAGTTAGAAACATCGATGAGAGAGAAACATCTATCAGCTGCCTCCTGCACACCTCCCACCAGGGACGTGCCCGCAACCAAGACACATGCCCCTGACCGGAATCGAACCTGGGACCCTTCAGTCCACAGGCCGACGCTCTATCCACTGAGCCAAACCGGTTAGGGCAAAATCCAAGCACTTTTAATAACATCTATTTGGTATTTTACTTAGAATTCTGAGTGTTTTCTTTGTCAGCTGCCTGGTGTCTGTGCTATCCCTACCCCACCTGCCATGACTCCCTCTCGTGTGCATCTGTAAACCATGGCTCAGGCGAGACTCGAACACGCTTCTGCCCCATGGGAGCTCACTGCTGACCCCAGGAGGTGCTCTCTGTGGCTAAGAAAGGGCTCGGACTCTATCTTCCTCCCAGGGAAGAGCCAGAGGCACCTTCAGCCGTCCGCGTGGGCTTCGTCACCTACAACAAAGTGCTCCATTTCTTCAACGTCAAGAGCAACCTGGCGCAGCCGCAGATGATGGTGGTGACCGACGTGGGCGAGGTCTTCGTGCCCTTGTTGGATGGTTTTCTTGTCAACTATCATGAGTCCCAGTCTGTGATTCACAAGTAAGTGCTCTGCTTCATGACCTAGCTGCCAACAGGTCTGTTTTTGCTTTGATTCAATCACACGTCGTTTGCTTTTGCCATGAGCCATGGGTGCAGACGGGGTTAGGAACCACCGTCATCGCTGTTAGCACTCACTCAGCCCAGCACCCCTGCTCTGCTGGGGAGGTCATAGGAGGCAGGCGCTTCCTCTGTGGGTGAGAGTGTCCTGTGATAACGGCAATAATGGAGGAATTACTCAGGAATTGCAGCCTAAACCATCGGAAATGTAGGATAGAAAAAACATCTACAAAGGGGATGATTCTGTAAATGTTCCAAACAAATCGTACGTTTTGGTGCCAAGCCGCACCGGCTGTGATTCCCTGAGGAACGACCCCTGAGACCCACCTAAGTGTTCGGGGGGAAGCACACACCAACCTGCCTTTGCTCCTGCGCTGCCTGCAGTTTACTGGACCAGATTCCAGAGATGTTTGCGGACTCCAACGAGAACGAGACCGTCTTCGCGCCTGTCATCCAGGCTGGCATGGAGGCCCTGAAGGTGAGGGAACCTCTTTCAGTTGCTAGTAAATGCAGTTTAAAATCAGACACACACCAAGGAAGTCCCCGCCGCGAAAGAAAAGGCCACCACGGGCTGCCAGCGGCTGTTGCAGACTTGCCCACAGGCCTCGGGAAGTGTCCCCAGCGGCTGTTCCAGACTCGCCCACAGGCCTCGGGAAGTGTCCCGGCCACAGTCACATTGCCCCAGCATCCCCGCCTCTGGTCTGTCAGGGCTTCCAGCTTAGCTCCTCCCTTTGGCTTTTATGAACTTTATTTAGTCCCCTTAAAATACTCAACAGGATCTGAACTTCCAGACCTGCAGGAAAAACTCCCTCCCCCTCTCTCCTGGGGCCTGTGACTGTCAGTGACAGATGGGGGTCCCAGGGCCTTGCCCAGTGCCCGGCAGGTGCAGGCAGGGCCCTGCTTTGTAAGGCTGGCCTGGGAACCCGGCGTCCTTCCCTGGGATCGTGCTCGCTGCTATCCATCACAGTAAGAGTGACAGGTGTCACTCATCTCATTCTCAAGCACAGTCGTGCAGCCCAATCAGATACAGAGCTGTAGGCACAGGAGCTTTTTCTCTTATTCTACTTTTCATAAGTACATGAATAGTGAAACTATAAATCTAAAGCTCATAACCATAAGGACAAAAGAAATAAACATGGCTTTTTAAAAAATATTGAACTTTAAAATTATATACATTGAACTTTATTTTTTTTAATGGGCCCTGAGTTTTCCCTTTAGAGTTTTGCACCTGGAGGTGTTAACAGGGCAGTGATGTGTGTTTACTCATGATGAGCACAGGCATGTGTCACTGAATTCTCTCAACAGGATTTATGTCGTTACTATGTTACCTCTGTCACGTACTATGTACCTGAGGCTTAGAGACCTTAAAGTTTGCCTCCTGTCACTCAGCTGAAGGGGCGGGGACTCTAACCCTCCCTTAGCACAAGGCATGGGATGCAGGACACGGTGAGCAGAGGGTGCTGAGTGGACAGAGCTTGCCTAGCGAAGGCCTTGGAGAGTCGGTGGGCCTCCAGGAAAGCGGGGGGGGGAGGGGGAGATGGAGTTTTTAAAGTTTTTACTTTCTCTGCTATTTGAATTACAACAAACAAACAATACTTTTATAATAGTAGAAGTGATAGAAATGAAAAAATAGTCTTAGAATTTCACATTTTTGACATGTATTACTGGGCATTGTGCTTGGATTTGGGCATTGGACCAATGTGCCTCACTAGATAGTGCGGGGTGTCCCTCCTGCGCATGGACAGTGTGGTCCAGCCTGCGCTGCGTCGCTGCTCCTCCTCCTCTCCCTCCCCTCCTTATCCCCCTCCTCCCCTTCCTGCTTTTCCCCCTCTCCACTCCCTCCCCTCTTCCCCCTTCTCCACTTCCTCCTCCCCCCTCCTCCTCCTCCC